>JAXCMG010000005.1:3151940-3233383 GCA_034642415.1 Podarcis siculus | reverse complement strand
TCCTATTGTTCTACGACCAATCAGACTGCTGCATTCTGAATCCTATTCAACTCAGTACATAACAACTATCCTGTGTGGACACACCTCATTCTTCCGCCATCCACATGTGGTCGGGTTCTCCTGTGGTTGCATCTGCAAAAAGACAACATTGAGCAAGCTCAACAAACCCACGACGGGCTAGCTTTGCTGCAGGAACACCAGCAATTTTTATTTTTATTTTGTTTCTGCTCCCCTTTTGTTTATCCCACTTCATCGTTATTATTGTCCGAGTCATCTTCAAAGAGAGGGCTTAATGACTCTTCCAAGCCAGCCAGTTACCAAGAAGCACATGGCTTTGCGCCACTGCAGATGCTTAATAGGAGAAATATGACTTGAAAAGAATCTGAAATGAGCTAATTAGGGAGTCCTGAGCCTAGGTGGATTTAATGGGCTGGCTAATTACCATCCCTGGTAAGCTGCGGTTGTAGCAATATAAACAATGCTTTCAACACCCATGCTTTTGCTAGCCCCCTGCAATAGACCGGGGGTGGGAGGCTACGCGAAGGTCCCTTGGGCACTCATTCTCTTGTTTAATCTCACATGTAGCAGAATGCACAAAATATTGGCAATTAAGGAGCAAAGGCGGGGGAAGAGAGAGAGGTTCGCCCCCTCTCTACGTCTAAATTCTCCGAATTCCTTGGGAGCTCCTCTTAGGGGATATTTGGTAGGATCTGTAAGAAGGGAATTTGCAAGCCATCCTCACTCTCTCCACCCCCACCCCCCACATCCCAGAGCCCTCCCCATCTTCCCTGCAAGGCAATGAGGCGTTAGGCTGCACCTCTGCAGTCACATCCCTTCCCACAAGCCTCTGTGGCAGCCGCCGCCCCCCCTTCCCGTTTCCATGGCAACAGGAATGGTGATGCTCACTGGAGCTGACACTGTCCCAATTTAACCCGCCCTCTCGGCAACACCTCCCCACCTCCCTCCCTCCCTCCCTCCCTCCCTCCCTCCCACCCCAGCTGTCCCCGATCCATGCCTGCAGAACCCCCACAAGGACAGAAGAGGGCAGCTCTGCCTCAGGACTGCCCCAGCAGAATCACCCAAATTAGAAACAGTTGCCTCCAAATGGAAAGGTCTGAACTATTAGTGGACTGACATGGATTTTTACGCGTGCCTTCTGTGTGCAGGGACACCATGCAGGAGGAGGAGGGGGAGGAGGAGAGACCCGGTCGGTGGACAACAAAAGGGCTATCTCATCTGCTCTTCTGTGGGTTTGCGGCTGATGTGGTCGCCCCGTTTCTTACCTCTTCTGCCACTTAGACTGGGTGACCAACACCTCCTCCTCCTCCCCTCTCTCTTTTTATTAAACCCCCCACCCACCCACCTACCCAACAAACCATTGGTCCTAAGTCCATTTATCAATGCAATGAGCTCTTGTCAACTTGCTGACAAGGCAGCCCCAGTAACAGACGATTCTTGCCACAGGATTGCGATCTGCAGATAATGCGCTGAAACCCAGCTGCGGCCAACTTCAACCATGTTAACTGTTTAGCAGCAAAGGAAAAATGTGTGTGTGTGTGTTGGATTAATGATGAGGCTTTGATCATCTGATGATGTTTTCTTCCATCATCCAGTTCCAGCAAGTGGCAGAATTTCCTATTTCATTTTCGGGGGGTGGTATTGATCAGAGGGAGTAAGTTTGGCTTAGTTGGGATTTTTTAAAAAAACCTCCCGGAAAATAAAATATCTGGGTTTTGAATTGACATTTGGAGCATTATAGGTTTGGGTTAGGTTTGAATCTAGGTAATGCAAGAAAAGATCTTTCCTGTTGTTTTCCTTAAACAGTGCTGTAATTTCTAACGATTTGACATTTGCTGTAGGAATTCCCTCCCCCTTGCATCTTTATTTCTTTAAAATGTGATCAATAAGAAGCAGACATAGTCGTATGTGGGTTATATGTTGGTCCTTCTTTAAATAAGGAACGAGGAATAATTGCAAGCTATCCCTACACCCTCAAATTGTTCTTAGACTTCCCCCAGTGTGATTCCCTTCGCATTGCACTGTTGAGGAGCTTTTGACGGGCTGAAGATGGAAAAATATTGACTACAATAAAACCACAAATTGTCTCTAGCGAACTATATAAATCTTGCCATCAAAACTGCGCAGCACATATTTTTGAAGGAACTTCACTCTATTTCTGAAACACTGTGGACATTATTCATTTCTCTGTGCGGTTTGGAAGGAATCGTCCCTACCATTTGGGCAGTTGAAGTCTAAAGAAGCAAATAGCTGGTTTGGGTCTCCATTCATGGACATAAAATGTCAAATTGTTGAACAGCAACAACAGCAACTAATTTGGGCAGTGCAGATTAAGTGGGTTTTCCACCTCGGGCATCAAGGTTCGGGGTCCTAGACTTTTCCCAGCTGAATGTTAGCAGAGAGAAATGTGAGAGCTGACTGCAACAATTGCTGATACAACAACCCGTAGTTTCTCAGGGAATAAAGATGGTGTTACCTGTTTGCTCCAGCTTTTCACAAAATGTGAATGCAGACATATATTGGTGGAAAGTTGATGTCGTTTATTTGGGCAAGGTTGTTGCACGAACAGTCTGAGCTTTAACTGCTCAGATGCAATAGCAGCATGGCCAGGAGACCTGATCAGCAAGTTGGTCTGTCTCTATTTTTATTTCTTGGTTTAAAAACATTTTTATGCTGTTTGATAGAAGAAGAAGAAGAAGAAGAAGAAGAAGAAGAAGAAGAAGAAGAAGAAGCTGCCTTAAAGCAGCTGCCTTAAAGGCATATGAGAACAGTAGGGAGGTCAGTGCGGTGCAAATGCACTGGTGGAACCAATCTGGTGTGCCTGTGGGTGTTCACCACATTGTCCCTTCCACTAAGCAACAGCACCCCACCTGCCAGGAAGCTAGCATAGCAACTTGGATCCATCCTATGAGTCACTGGAAGGTACTGAGTTGGGGAAATTTGATCTATGGACTGCCTAACTTGGTAGCTGGATTCTAAAGGACAGGAGCAGTCAAGGGGGTACACTCAATGGGCGGAATTACATGCTGTTACAAACATTCTGGCTGTACAAGCATATCAGCTTGCCCGACAGAATGAACTCCCTTCGTGTCCCATTTCATGCTCTTCTGGGGGTTCACACAATGCCCTGGAGCCAAATTCAGGCAGGTGTGTGTGTGGAGGAGAACTCATGTGGCTTTTTAGGCAAATCCTGCCCCATAGGTTTATTTATTCTGAAAACCTCTTAAGTGCTTAACATTCAAAAGAACATACAAACGTGCAAATATGGAAGACGATACGATTTATATTAAGACTCAGTTTAAAAATATTAAAATAACAGTTCCAAAACAAAACAGTGGCCAGGCCAGGATCATTCTTCAGCAAAGGCTTGCTGTTGTTGGACTACCCCTCCCAGAAGCCCCAATCAGTATAGCCAATAGTCAGGGATGATGGGAGTTGTAGTTCAACATCTGGAGGCAACATGTCAGCCATTCCTGCTGTAGGAGCTATGGCTTGTCGGAGGCTCACCAGAGAACAATCCCTTCGACATCATGTTCTCCCCCTACTTACGGTTGGAAGCAGTGAGCCTTTGAATACCCGTAGCTGGCAGTCACAAATCGGGAGAGTGTGATTGTGCTTGGATCCTGTTTGTGGGTTTCCCATAGGCAGCTGGTTGACCATTGGGACAACAGGATGCTGAATGTGCTGAACCAAAAAAAGAGAGAAGAAAATGCAAGGGCTCTGCCCTCCTTTCCACCCAGCAACTCTGCTCCTTGCTGCAAGGTGGAAAAGTTTCCAGGCTTCCTGAAAGCAGATTTCATAACCTGCATCACATGATGGAAAGCGACAGCATGCTCACTTCATATCATGTGAGTGAGCGCAATGTAAACAAGCAAGCCGCTGCTTCAGATGTCTGCCGGTGTTAAATGCGAGCGTATTTTTCAGTATTAACTTCAATCAAAACATCCATTTTCTCTTCAATGCGTGGAGTGCATTTTCAGATCTTGAGGTCACAAATTTGCAGATTATTATTGCCAGGAAGACGACTCTTGCCAGGCTCCATTCCTTAGGCAGCTCCTCTTGGAGAGCACGGAAGGAGGCTTGTGGGATAAATGTTCCCCTGACGAAGAGTGCTCGAAAGCAGGAATATCATGCCCTTCTTAATAAAGGCTGCCTCCCGCACCCGCTGAAACAACAGTTTGTGGCCTCAGCTTGGTAGCACCACATGGAAGGGTTTCACTCCCAGGGCCCTGCTGCAAGTTCTGTACCTGTGAGCAAAACTCCAGCTTCCCAGGCACAAGAGTATGGGTGAGGTGGGATTTCAGCACCGTCACTTAGGCTGCCTTTCCATAGTAAACTAAACTTAAGGCGGCAAGAGGGACGTGGTCTAAACCACTGAGCCTCTTGGGCTTGCCGATCAGAAGGTCAGCGGTTTGAATCCCTGCGACAGGGTGAGCTCCCGTTGCTCTGTCCCAGCTCCTGCCGACCTAGAAGTTTGAAAGTATGCCAGTGCAAGTAGATAAATAGGTACCACCCCAGTGGAAAGGTAAATGGCGTTTCCGTGCACTGCTCTAGTTTTGCCAGAAGTGGCTTAGTCATGCTGGCCACAAGACATGGAAAAACTGTCTGTGGACAAACGCTGGCTCCCTCAGCCTGTAAAGCGAGATGAGCACCACAACCCCAGAGTTGTCTGTGACTGGACTTAACTGTCAGGGGTCCTTTACCTTTACCTTTTTAAGGCGGCTTACAACATCGGCAGCTTTTGATGCTGAAATCACTTGGGGCCCCACCTTCCCAGGTGGAAAAGAAGAGCAGGGAACAGTTCTTGCAGGACCTGATTCATGTTCCAAGGGGTGAATGTGCCTAACATTTCCCTTTTGAAACAAAGTCAGGTTACCAAGGCTCCTCTTTGTCCACATTGTGCTTGCTTAAAGGGAGAGGAGGAGATGGACAGTGCATGTTGAACTTGCAAATTTGGTGGCTTTAAAAGAGGATTAGAGGAGGACCAGGCTATCAATGGCTACTAGACCTTTGTTTCAATGGGTGCTGCATATGTATGCAATGCCTTCTTTGGCTATGGTGCCCCATGGCTTCAATCCAAAGAACTGCATGTGCAGCCAGGTCTTGTGTTGCTTGCCTGTAACAGGCAAAGAACTAAGCGTTCCAGCCAATTCCATCGCCAATGATAGGGAAAAGCCTGGCTGCGCTCATAGCTCTCTCCTGCTGGATCTCACGCTATGCCTACTAAGTCTATTCAGGTTAGATCTGGGCTAAATGAGCAAGGAAGAGAGGCGATAGGAAGAATGGGAAATGTTTTTCTTTGTGCTGACTCTTCAAAGATTAGTCACAGCATGGCACCATCTATTCTCTAACAGGGAAGAGATGAGTGGCAGGTAAGATCAGGAGCTCATAGATGGCAACATCTGAGTTTCTCATGCTCATGGAAGAGTTGAAGCTCAGTGATTTGCTTGCAGAATGTCCCTGGTTCACTCCTCATCATCTTCACATAGGGCTGAGAATGTCCCCTGCCTGAAATCATCATGAGCCACTGTCAGTCATTGTGGACAGTACTAAGCTACATGGACCAATGGTCTGATTCGGTATAAGGCAGCTTCTTATGTTTATTGGAGAAGGGCTATAGCTCAATGGTAGAGCATCTGCCTTGCATGCCTCCAGCATCTCTAGGTAGGGCTGGGAGAACTGAACACCTGGAGAGACACTGCCAACCAGGGTAAACAATACTGAACTAGATGGATCAATAGGTTCAACTCAGTATGAAGCAGTTTCCTATATGTAGCTGCTCAAACAGCAGACGTTTGAGCCCCACATTAGCTTCAGCAGCATTTATGAACTGTTTACAAGGTGATGTCTATGGGAGCCTTTTGTGTCCTGTTCTAGTCAGGTTAGGAGCCCATAGATGTGTGACAAGTTTTGAAGGAGACAGACTGAAGGAAGGTAGCACATGAAACAAGGAGCAGGTTTAATTCAGCATCGCAAAAGTAGCTTCCAGGCAGGGAGCCAGGCAGAGGATGGCTCTGCAGGACCTTGGAGAGTTCCCAAGGAAAGCTGAAGTTACTCTAGCTCAGGCATCCCCAAACTCGGCCCTCTAGATGTTTTGGGACTACAACTCCCATCATCCCTAGCTAACAGGACCAGTGGTCAGGGATGATGGGAATTGTAGTCCCCAAACATCTGGAGGGCTGAGTTTGGGAATGCCTGCTCTAGCTACTTTAGTCCTCAGCTAAACTTGAGGCTGCTTCCATTCTCTACCACTGAGCTCCAGCTCAGCATCTAAGGACTATCAATGAGGCCATGGTAGGAGACCCTCTTCAGCTGCAGTCCCAGAGGCTGGGAATGCTCTTCCACAAGAAGTACACATAGCCATCTCATAGGGATGGAGGAGAAAATGGATTCAGTTCATGCTTAAAGGCAAACGTACAGAATTCACACTTTTTGAAACAAATCAGGAAACAAAACACAGCCATCCTTCAACATTTGAACTTTTACAAATGCAGTTTTCCAGCCAAATAATGCGTGTTCTGAATTGTGCCTAAAAATGCATATATTAGTGAAATCAGCATACAAAAATGTGTTATATAAGGGAAACTGCACCACAAAAATGTGTATAGCAGGGGGAAATTGCAAATGAATGTATATAGGGAGAACTTTGTACTAAAGTGCTGATGAACTTACACGAGGACTTCAAAAAATAACAATAACAAACTGATGTAGAAATGTGGAGAACTTGTACAAATAAAAGATAAATAAACAAAATACATAAGAAAGACAAAAACAATTCAATTCCCCCGCCATACCTTAAAAGGCCTGGTTGAAGAGGAATGTGTTCGCCTGGCACCTAAAGGTGTGTAATGAAGGAGCCAGATGAGCCTTCCTGGGGAGAGCATTCCACAAATGGGGAACCACTGCTGAAAAGGCCCTGTTCTCATGTTGCCACCCTCCAGACTTCTCTGGGAGGAGGCACACAAATAAGGGCCTCTGGTGGTGATCACAAGCTATGGGTAGGTTCAGGTTCAGATTGGGAGGAATGATCCTTGATTTATTGTGGTCCTGAGTTGTTTAGGGCTTTATAATTTAAAACCAGCACTTTGAACTGGCTGTCAGTGCAGTCAGGCCAGGATCAGTGTTATTTGCTCATACCCAATCCTTGCCTGGTGAGCAACCTGGCTGCCAAATTTTGTACCAGCAAAAGTTTCTGAACCATCTTCAGAAGCAGCCCTACATATAACACATCACAGCAATCTAACTTAGAGGTTACCAGAGCATAGACAACAGAGAATCACAGCCATCTCTTTTTACTTGCTACCAATGAAATCTGCAATTAGGGGATGAGTAAGCAAACATACTATACTGGTGAATGCCTTGAAGATAAGCACCAGGGCAATGGATGATAGTAAGTGAAAGAGGAGAGGAGAATGGCACATACCGTATTTTTTGCTCTATAAGACTCATTTTTCCCTCCTAAAAAGTACAGGGAAATGTGTGTGCATCTTATGGAGCAAATGCAGGCTGTGCAGCTATCCCAGAAGCCAGAACAGCAAGAGGGATTGCTGCTTTTACTGCGCAGCGATCCCTCTTGCTGTTCTGGCTTCTGAGATTCAGAATATTTTTTTTCTTGTTTTCCTCCTCCAAAAACTAGGTGCATCTTGTGGTCTAGTGCGTCTTATAGAGCGAAAAATACGGTATCTTGCACGATTCCCCTTGAATACGACTTGTTGTCTTTTCATGCAGCCATGGCCCTAAAACCCTTCCTAGAATCCAGAATAAGATGCACAAGTGTGCTTCTGTTCTACACCCTTATTTCTCTTCATCAACATTTTAACTGCATAGGGAAAAAATATTTTTATACACTCAGAACCTAATCAATGGGAATGAAGTATGATGTATCACTTATTTTCCCCAAGAAAAGGTAAACCTAAAAATATGTTAAAGGCTTTCAAACCTTCTGAGGTGTCATCATGTCACAATTTCACTTCATTAGTCTCTGAAGGCAGGAATTTGGGACATCAAAGCACCTCCTTCTCTCTACAGGAACGAGAATCATTCTTTTGATCTCCACCCGTTGCACCCCTTTGTCCCCAGATTAATATTTACTTGCACAACCAAAACCCACAGGGGACGCTCTTCCGAGTTCCTCCATATGTTCTGGGGCAGTTTGGGGTTGCTTCTCTGATTTCCTTGGAATATTTTCCCTTCCTCTTCTGTGTATGTAGCTTCCACAATGCCCTGCGTATTCAAAACTCAGCAGGTACAGAGCACCAAACCCATCACAAGTCACCCACTCGCTTTGAAGTTTGCCACAATAAGAACACTCTTACTTGGGGTGGGATGAGAGCAGCCAGCTGTTTTATTTGATGCCCTCTTTTCCAGTGATTCACCGATTCCCCCTGCCCCCCGCCGCAGTGCTTAATCTGTTAATGTTGCATGAGACATCAAAATAGCCTCTTCCTCCGCTGCTTGCTTGATGTGTAGGTTATATAACGTTCTTTATCCAAACAGAACACGGTGATACATGTATATCCACAGGACACCCACTGTTTTCCGTAAACAACATAAAAGACTCTGTTGCACCGTAAAAGCTAACAAATCTTTTTGTGGCACAATGTTTGACGGACAAGAGGATTTTGCTGTCATAATCTGGTATCGTTCGGACAACAGAGCTGCATCTCTAGACAAAAGAAGCCATTAACTGTTTTGGTTCCACTGTTAGCTCTGATCAAACTGGTTTTGTAGGTTAGCGTCTTTTTTTTTTTTTTAATGTACTGCAAAACCCTGAGAAGCTTGCTTATGGAAGATGAAAGTGCAGTATCAGTGCCTCTGTCGTACTGTCTTCAACACTGTGGATGAAAACTATCACCTAGTCAAAGATTATTGAACTGTTCCATTTCATGGAACGATCAAGGCTGTTCATTTTCCACGGTTCTGCATCTGGGCAAAAGCATGAGATCCTCTTCACCATGTTAATCGCACAGTAACTTCATTACTCACTTATCAGTCATTCTGCAAAGATCCACATGGAGGTGCTGCCTTGAAAACGCATGCCTTTAGAAATTGCATGTCAAATTTGCAATGGTTGTCCATTTGCAAATATTTTCAATTTGTTGCATTCGCTAGTGCTGCAGGCTAGTGCTGCAGGCATGGGAAGGCAGGCAGGCTGCAGATCAGGGATGGGAATGAGCAGGAGCGGATGATGCATTGATGTCAGCCTTGGTCTTGGTCTTTTTAACTAATGCATACACAGGAGCCTCTGCCCGGTGGCCTTAGAACAGCTTGTGGAGTTTCTGCAGTATTGGCCATGGATAGATTGGAGATCTTGGCAGGCAAACAGTATTGAAGATCATCATGGAATAATCCAATCAAGCCTTGTTCCAGAACTAGTTTGAAGCCTACTGAGGGTTGAAACATGCATGCAGTGTGTAGGTACCACAAGCCTGAAAGAGATATGTGGTCAGTGCTCTGCTCCAGGGGTGTACACTTCAAGAATCCTCCCTTGCCGCTTGTTGTCTCTGACACTGGCATGCAGCAAATGAAGAGCATCCAGTTCTGGGGGGATTTCTGAGAAGCCACCAGTGGAATCTGAGGATGTTGGAAGGGGACTTTCTCAAAAGCAGGAGCTAAAGAAAGCATGGTATATTGGGTTCACCCACCTCTCCGTCCAAGAAGATTTCTGCAAGCCTTTGTAGATGCTTCCTAAGATGTTCCAAGAAGAGGCTCTTTCACATTATCAAGGGCCTTGATGCCTGAAATGTCCTCTTCTAAAATCGTTTGGGAGTCCAGGTTGCAGGCCATGAACTGGCATTGTAATATTGTCACATAGTCAACATCTAGCTGACATCTAGTCAACATCTAATTGACTATGGGGTGTTTCTCATGAAGAAAGTCCAGTGGGGAGAACATTCTGGCATGGGTCCTGCTTGTGGGTTTCCCGTTGGGGTATCTGGTTGCTCAATGTGAGGCTAGATGGGCCTTTGGCCTGATCCAGGAGGGCTCTATCACCATCATCACCTTTCTGCAAATATGACATGGAAGCTGGCAACATCAAATCCCTGCCTAGAGACAGACAGACAGATCATGCATCCATAGCAGTGACCAGAGGAGAAACGACCACATGGAGGAGAGCAAGGAGAACAACAGCCATGGTGCACCTGCAGCAGCACACCTGGATGTCTTCATCTGCTCCAGCTGCAATAAAACATGTCTCTCCTGTATCATCGATGGCTCCTGAGATCAAGGAATCATATAACTGTAGAGTTGGAAGAGACCTTGAGGGTCATCTGGTCCAACCCTCTGCAATGCAGGAATCAGTATCTTCAGTCGGAGCAGGCACTATAATCTTCCAACTGTTGGTCATCATCCCTAAAGAGGCACTCCTCCATTGTATCTGGAGACAGAGGGATGCCAGCCAGCCAACCAACCAACCAACCAAGTATTAGTTATGGATCAAAGGAAAGCAAATCCTCAGAGCTACAGAACTACAGAATTCAATACACATTGCTGTGTGCTCTTTGCTATTTGAGGTCACCAGTATACATGCAAGCCGCGATCTGAGTTGTTTAACCACGTGACACTCTTGCTCACACCTAATTTTATGCTGATGCATCAGCGATGTCAGCCGACACTGAGATGCGTTTCCCCACATATATCATTAATAAGGACATGTTCCCAGTTCCTGTTTTCCTCGCTCTGTTCCCCTCCCAGCCCTCTGCTGCTGCTCAGAGATTTGAACAAGCAGTCAGATATGTCTGCGGCTGACAACAGCACCCATATGCTATTTATCTTGTCAAAACTCTTTCCCTCTGTCCTCAGCTCCCATTTTGTTCTCAGTAATAGTGATTGCGGGGGGAAAGGGGCTAAATGCTTACTTTGGAATGATTTATCCAAATGCGGAACTGCATCGTTGGGGAAGTCAAGACATTATCCCGTTTGCTTCTGTCAAGACTCAATTTCTCTGTTTGATTTAATTTTAAACCTTTGACCCATAACTAAATACACGCTTACCGCCTCGGTGTCGCAGTCTGGTGAAACAATATCTATCTACAAGTCAGAGGGGGAAAGTTATGTTTATTTTGTAATGTGACCAGTTCTCAGACCTCTGCTTTAACAGCAAACTCTCCCTGCCAGGTCGTATCTTTCTGAGAAACAAGCGTCACTGTCTTAAATTCCTTCAGGAAACAAAAGCCTCATTTTGGTTCCTTGCCTCATGCAAGTTACCGTATTTTTTGCTCTATAAGACGCACCAGACCACAAGACGCACCTAGTTTTTGGAGGAGGTTAGAAAAAAAATATTCTGAATCTCAGAAGCCAGAACAGCAAGAGGGATCGCTGCGCAGTGAAAGCAGCAATCCCTCTTGCTGTTCTGGCTTCTGGGATAGCTGTGCAGCCTGCATTCGCTCCATAAGACGCACACACATTTCCCCTTACTTTTTAGGAGGGAAAAAGTGAGTCTTATAGAGCAAATAATAAGGTATTTTAGAGCAGGAATGGGCAGACTACAGTCTTAACTCGTGTACTTTTTTTTCTTGCTATAACTTTATGATTAGGGATGGAAAGAAATGAAATTCAGTTTGTTTTTAAAGATGAACATATTGGATCTGCAGTTTCTGGAAAAATCCACAAACTGAAACACGCCCATCCTTTGAAATTCACACTTCTCTGAATTTTGCAGTGCAGTTTTCCAACCTGCCTGGATAGCTCAGTTGGTTAGAGCGTAGTGCTGATAACGCCAAGATTGCAGGTTTGATCCCCGTATGAGACTGCGGCATATTCCTGCATTGCAAGGGGTTGGACTAGATGATCCTCACTGTTCCTGAGTGGACAAGACCAATAGTGGTTTCAGTGGTCAAGAAGGCAGTTTCTGCGCGTGCTGTACAGGGAAGGGAGGGGCAGGTGAGGCTCATCAACCTAGGAAGGTAGCCCACCTAGGAGAAGGAAAACTCTGCTTCTAAACCTCATCTGCCTTGCAAAATATCTTTGGGAGAAGCTAAGAACCAAAGCCTGCACCAGTCCAGAGTGGAGTCCCTAGGGGGGACTGGTCAGGGAATGGTCTGAAGAATGGACTGGGGAATGCATTCTATGGCAGACCAGGAGAGCTGGAGGGGGAAGAGTCGCGCTCCCCCCTTGTCCACAGTGTGTTCAGAAGCAGAGAGAGAGACAGGAGCTGAACAGCTTAGCGGGGAGTTACCCAGTTACGAGATAACGACAACAGAACCAGAAGAGAGGGGGCAGCTAGTTGAGACGTCACTTGAGAGCATGGAGGACCCTCCCTCACCATGGACTTGGAGGTCTGAACGCATCAGAGAGCAAAGGACTCAGAGGCAGTGAGGAACTTCCCTTTGGCACCCGAAATGCTGTGGAAGTCGGATTAGACTAGCCAACTGCCCTCCTTGTGGAGAGCTGTGTATTTGTGCTCGAAACATGATGCTGCAATAAAAGGACTATAAATCTATCAACCACTCATTAATTCTTATCTGTGAAGTCACCAAAGGGAGGGGAGGACTCTCCACGCCTGACACTAAAATAGCTGGATGGCACCTTCTACGCCTCCTTCCGGCAAGTCCTGCAGCTAAGCTGGTGCCAAACGTTTTGCTCTGCTTTCCTTTGGACCACATCAGTGAGGCTGAGAGGGGGGTCTGGGCAGCCCAGGACCTCCAGACACACTGCCCAGGATTGTGCCCCAGTGTGTGTGTGTGTGTCATTTTGGTGTTGCTAACACAGCAATTTGGTACCATCCCTGGAGGTGCACTCTGTTGTCTCTCACGACAGATGCCAACAACAACAACAACAAAATGTGCTAGGGACAGGAAGCCTCTATCAGTCCAAGGGCTGCATGCCCTTGTGGGCAGTTCTTCAGGGGGCTGCAGGCCAGTGGTGGGTGGGGCCAGAAGCAAAAGTAGGTGGAGCAATGAATGTGACTGTTACCTTATAAGTAGGGAAAGGTAAAAGGTAAAGGACCCCAGGATGGTTAAGTCCAGTCAAAGGCGACTATGGGGTTGCGGTGCTCATCTTGCTTTCAGGCTGAGGGAGTCGGCGTTTGTCCACAGACAGATTTCCGGATCATGTGGCCAGCATGACTAAACTGCTTCTGGTGCAATGGAACACTGTGATGGAAACCAGAGTGCACAGAAATGTCGTTTACCTTCCCGCGACAGTGGTACCTATTTATCTACTTGCACTGGTATGCTTTTGAACTGCTAGGTTGGCAGAAGCTGGGATGGAGCAACGGGAGCTCACCCCATCGTGGGGATTCAAACTGCCGACCTTCCGATCAGCAAGAGGCTCAGTGGTTTAGACCACAGTGCCACTCATGTCCCTTTGTATAAGTAGGTTGCAGTTCAGCTATGCAAAGGTTCCATATACACACAGTTCAATGCAAGAGGCATCGCTACAGTTCAGTAAAATACTTCACCCAAGCAAAAGCACTCTGGGTGTGCACAGTGCAAAATCAGAGAATTGTATGACCTGGGGGAGGTTTCAGATCTCTGTTCCCCACCCGACCCTGCTCTAGGGTGGCCTAATGCACATTATTAAGCAACCCTTTGTGAAATCTCATTTCAGACAACACGCTGGACTTTGCAAAACCCTGTACATGTTGACTCAGAAGTCCAATTCAGTTCATTGGGACTTGCTCCCAGGTAAATGGGTACAGGATGGCAGGCTTAATCCCACAGAGGTTAGCCAGATTAGATTGCTTTAGATTCAAGTACTTTGATTTGTGGATTAGACTATTAGATCTACTGCCTACAGAAGCTGCTCTCTGGGCTGAGTCATTGAATCCGTGAAGAAAAAGAGGGAGGGGAGGGAAATGGAGACCCCACCTTTGTTGGGGAAAAGGCTTTGTTAGGTGGGAGCCATTTTCACAGTTGACTACAAGGTCGGGAGGTCAAAGGGCTTGCTTGGGAATCACAGCCAGTTGCTGGCTAAAGGGTGAAGAGAGTCCAGTCTTGTTTTGGTGCAATTCTCAGCATAAGTTCTATATCTCTTACTTGAGTTTCACCCAGGACTGATTTGGGCCCTGCATTTGAGTTCAGCGTCTTTTGTTGGAGTGGTTGAAGATACTGTTGTTGTCATCTTTTTTTATTATGAAAAGGAAAAAGAAAAGAAATTATATCGGCTATCTTCCTGGTCTGGCGGACATTAAAATGTCACCATTTATTATGCTAGTTGAGATCTGTGCATATTTAAAAGCAGTCTTAATATTTCCTGGACAGGGATTGTTCACAGAATAGCCACCTCCCGCTTCTGACATTTGTCAATAAAAACTTAATGGGACGCAGAGTTGTCACTGCGCATTTTGGGTGTCTTTTTGTGATGTCTCACCCTAGCCGAGAATTCGTATATCAATCATTCCCCATTTACTGTAGCATCTATATTTATTTTCCATTTCATTTTTTTGAAAAATAAATAAATTGAAATTTGATCTTTTAAATAATAAAGGCTTGACTATGGAAGTATGTGAAAATTGTTACCATTATTATAAGCGAATAAAGCACCAGAAATGGAAAAGAAAAAAAATATCAGGGGGAAAAGGGAACAATTTTGTATTCTTACCTATTTAGCAAAATGTTAGCTGTCTTGTGGAATAAACTCCTGAAAGTCAGGTGTGGGAAAAAGGTGTATCGATTTGTCTTTATAAGGCTGCAATCTTATACGTACCTCCTTGGGTTTTGGGATGGACATAGTTGCCAATTTTGGTTTCTCTCGGTTTCTCATTTTCCTGAAGTCTTAATTTCAACTTTGAACATTTCTGCAACAATTCACATTTTGGGTCTTAAAAAAGGTTGCCATGAAATTTTAGGAGCATTTAGTGCAGATTTATCACAACATGCACATTTTCTATGCAGTTTTGCCTGATATACACATTTATGCAAGCCTTTCTTCTAATATAATTCATTAAATATATACTGCATTTCCCTAATGTATTTTTGTAATGTTTTTAATGTAACGTTTTATCCACACTATCTCCTAACACCACACATTTTTGTGCATTGCTGGCTGGACAACACTTGGAGAAGTGTGAATTTGAAGGACAGCTATGCTTCAGCTCATATATTGGCTAAGAACCTGCAGGTTATGTTCACATTAAAATCCTAACTGAATGGAAACTCTCCCCCACCGCTGTCTACTTGGGAGTAAGTTCCCACTGAGTTTAGTAGGACCTACCTCTGGGTAAACAAATAAAGAACTGCACTGTTATTCAATTTGGGTTGAATGCCACGTAGATTCCAGGTCCTAGGCAGGCGTCAGCAAACTTTCAGCAGGGGGCCGGTCCACTGTCCCTCAGACCTTGTGGGGGGCCGGACTATATTTTGAAAAATAAATAAATGAACGAATTCCTATGCCCCACAAATAACCCAGAAATGCATTTTAAATAAAAGCACGCATTCTACTCATGTAAAAACACCAGGCAGGCCCCACAAATAACCCAGAGATGCATTTTAAATAAAAGGACACATCCTACTAATGTAAAAACACACTGATTCCCAGACGGTCCACGGGCCAGATTTAGAAGGCGATTGGGCCGGATCCGGCCCCTGGGCCTTAGTTTGCCTACTCATGCCCTAGAGATGAAAAGAAAAGAAAACCCAAGACTGAATTGCAGAGAAAGATTCATTCACAGTCAAGAACAGGGACCTGAGTTTTTAGATCTGTATTTTAATCCATGTCGGCTAGTTGTATTTTTCATTCCCATGGTGCTATATTGCACTTAATGACAGAATATAGTCAGATGTCTGCTGTGCCATTTGAAACAGAGACTAACCTTTTCACCCTCCAACGGTGGGTGGACCATGGTGAGAAACACATAACAGCCTCCCTCCCGAATGGAAGGTCAGCGGGTCGTACCATGTGATTTTTGAACCTGGAGCCAATTGCAATTTATGGGCTCTTCTCTGTTTCTTTCGGCGAATTGTTTCATCCGTGAGTAAAACGTGCCTCTGTTGTGTATGAGCAACTTAGGGTATATATGTGGCTCACTGAAGGAGCATCTATTTATAACACGGCACAGAAACCTCTTTTGGAACGTGCTGTTGAGTCACAATCCCTTGCTGTACATTTGCAAGGATTATTAACGGAAGGTTGGAGCAACAGAAACAAGGGGTTTGTGTGTGTGTGTTCTTATTTTCCTTATTTTATGGTTCTTGGCTATGTGGAAAATATACATTTAGTTCTTCCTACCTCCCCTTCTGTTTAGCTAGCGCTGGCTAGAACTGGGGATAGGTCTGTGTTTGCCAGATGAGGTCAAGCAGCTCACAAGATATTACCTTGGTGGAAAAGGAAACACACGCTTGATAAAAATGATTCGAGGGGATCTAATTTTGCATACCTGTAACTCAGGATAACATTTCATGGATCTGATGAACGGGATTGTATTCCGTGAAAGTCTAAGCCACACTAAATTTGTTCACCTTTAAGGGGCCCAATATTTTTGAGTGTCCCCCCCCCTTGCAACAGCCCCTCTGTAAATTATATTTTATAGAAGCTCACAGCAAGCAAGAGGTTTCACCAGCTCCACTGCCTGAAACCTTTGGACCACATAATAAACTGACTGAAATAATCAATACAAATATAAGCACACAATGTGGATGGAGAGACAGCTTACATCGAATCAGGCAAAAAGAAAAGGACGTCTGGGACGTTTTCTGTGCTTTCTTTCTGACATAAATATATACATATAAATATATGAATGAGAGAGGGAACGACTTGGTATTTGATCATGGGGTTCTACTGAAATAACTGAACTTGTTTTGCAGGAAGAAAGGAAGAAAGAAAGGAAGGAAGGAAGGAAGGAAGGAAGGAAAGAGAAAGAGAGAACGAACAAATTTTCTGGCTTCAAATGGAGCAGATACATGGGTTGAGGACGCTTCTCAGGTTTTATGCTTACACAACAGTCTTTTGGCTGACGGTAAATGTATATACACGGCAGCCTCCAAAATAGGCCAGTGGAAAGGAGGCAACATTTGTGCACTCGTCACTTCATTTTTAACTTAACTGACTCACCAGCTCCTGGGAGCGACCCTCTTGCGCATCACATCACCAAAACCATCTGCTAGGATTCTGCTTGAAATCGCCTGCATCTCTGGGGGCTGTGGCGGGAAGGAGGGAGGGAGGGCAGAGGAGGGTGGGGTGAGAGGCAAAGACACACTCTTTTGTGGAAACTGAAGGGGGGGGGGAGAGAGCACTTTAACCCATTCAGACCTGGAATCATTTCCCTTTGATTATGGGTAGGGTACCTCTCTTTGATAGTGATGTATGGAAGTGAGAGCTGGACCATAAAGAAGGCTGATGGCTGAAGAATTGATGCTTTTGAATTATGGTGCTGGAGGAGACTCTTGAGAGTCCCATGGACTGCAAGAAGATCAAACCTATCCATTCTTAAGGAAATCAGCCCTGAGTGCTCACTGGAAGGGCAGATCGTGAAGCTGAGGCTCCAATACTTTGGCCACCTCATGAGAAGAGAAGACTCCCTGGAAAAGACCCTGGTGTTGGGAAAGATGGAGGGCAGAAGGAGAAGGGGACGACAGAGGACGAGATGGTTGGACAGTGTTCTCGAAGCTACCAGCATGAGTTTGACCAAACTGCGGGAGGCAGTGGAAGACAGGAGTGCCTGGCGTGCTCTGGTCCATGGGGTCACGAAGAGTCGGACATGACTAAACAACTAAACAACAACAACAACAACCACCTCTCTTTGAGGCTATGTTTCTCTTCCTTCTAACCACCCTACTTTTGGGCTTAAGTCACTTGTGGTTGTTTTGCAGGAGGATGTGGTGGCTGTACACAACACTTTTGCCCACATAGCTCAGGGCCCATCAACACTCTACGTTTAAAGAACCTCAGTTCCAACAGTCATGGCTTTCCCCAAAGAATCCTGGGAGCTGTAGTTTGTTAAGCATGCTGAGAGTTGCTAAGAGGTTCCTATTCTCCTTAAAGAGCTACAGTTTCCATAGCAGTTTAGCAATCTTGCTAGGGAATGAATAATAATAATAATAAATAATATTTTTTTATTTATATCCCGCCCTCCCCGGCCAGAGCCGGGCTCAGGGCGGCTAACACCAATAAAATTACAATAAAACATAATGGGGGGATGACGACAAACAAAAACCAGTTTATTAAAATATGGGTTAAAATACAATTTAAAATGCAGTCTCATTTTAATAGTAGCGCATAAATCAAAACCATAAGGGGAAGGAAACATGAGGGTCAGAGTGAGTCCAAACCAAAGGCCAGGCAGAACAGCTCTGTCTTGCAGGCCCTGCGGAAAGATGTCAAGTCCCACAGGACCCTAGTCTCTTGTGACAGAGTGTTCCACCAAGTCGGGGCCAGTACTGAAAAGGCCCTGGCCCTAGTTGAGACCAATCTATCCACCTTCCAGCTTGGGACCTCCGAGTGTTGTTATTTGTGGACCTTAAGGTCCTCCGTGGGGCATACCAGGAGAGGCAGTCCCGTAGGTACGAGGGTCCTAAGCTGCATAGGGCTTTAAAGGTCAAAACCAGCACCTTAAACCTGACCCTGTACTCCACAGGGACCCTGTACTCCCCTGGGAATCATAGCATTGTGAAGGGAATAAAGGGAACCCTGACCATTAGGTCCAGTCGTGGCTGACTCTGGGGTTGTGGCGCTCATCTCGCTTTATTGGCCGAGGGAGCCGGCGTACAGCTTCCGGGTCATGTGGCCAGCATGACTAAGCCGCTTCTGGAGAACCAGAGCAGCGCACGGAAACGCCGTTTACCTTCCCGCCGGAGCTGTACCTATTTATCTACTTGCATTTTGGCATGCTTTCGAACTGCTAGGTTGGCAGGAGCAGGGACCGAGCAACGGGAGCTCACCCCGTCGTGGGGATTTGAACCACCGACCTTCTGATCAGCAAGTCGTAAGCTCTGTGGTTTAACTCACAGTGCCACCCGTGTCCCTTGTGAAGGGAGTAGCAGTCTCCTAATAATTCCTGGCCCCCGTAGCAAACTATAGTTTCCAGATTATTATTATTTTATTTTATATTGTGGGTTGGAAGCCATTACATTTTAAAGTGGTATGATACCGCTTTAAATGCATAATGCAGAAGGGATCTCAGTATTTTTTGTTAAAGGTGCGTGTGGCCAACCCTTTGCATTTGTACAACAACAGTTCATGACAGGGATGGAGCCAGTGCTTTTTTTCTCTCTAGAAAAATACGTGCCGGTACTCATCATGAAGTTGTTACAGTGAGTGCCACACATTTTAATAACAAAAATGGAAGAATTGCCTGTACTGCGGACCTTTGAGTACCCCCTGGGGGAAAGCAGTGGATGGAACAATGTTAACATGTGTAGAGTTGGAGGAGAAATTCAGTTTGATTTGCATTTTAATGAAATTTTTCTTATTGGTGCTTCTCAAACCAACAGGCAAACTGAAGCACAGCTGTCCCTCTGAATTCACATTTTTTTTCATTTTGCAATGTAGTTCGCCAGCCATAGAAATGGGTAAAAATTGCACATATTAGTAAGAATTGTGCATAAACATGCATATATTAGTGGAAATAACATCCAAAATGCAGCATATCAGGGGAAATTGCTTGCAAAAAAGTGTGTATTAGGATGCTAATAATAATAATAATAAAATTTATTATTTATACCCCGCCCATCTGGCCGGGTCTCCCCAGCCACTCTGGGCGGCTTCCAACACAATATTAAAATACAGTAATGCACCAAACATTAAAAACTTCCCTGAACAGGGCTGCCTTCAGATGTCTTCTAAAAGTTTGGCAGTTATTTTTCTCTTTGACATCTGGTGGGAGGGCGTTCCACAGGGCAGGTGCCACTACTGAGAAGGCCCTCTGCCTGGTTCCCTGTAACTTGGCTTCTCACAGTGAGGGAACCACCAGAAGGCCCTCGGTGCTGGACCTCAGTGGTAGAACGATGGAGGTGGAGACGCTCCTTCAGATTTACTGGACCGAGGCCATTTAGGGCTTTAAAGGTCAGCACCAACACTTTGAATTGTGCTCGGAAACATATTGGGAGCCAATGTAGGTCTTTCAAGACCAGTGTTATATTTATGGTAGAATTGTGCAGCAAAGTGATGGACATTTTTGGGGGGTGAGCTGATGGGGAATGTGGCAAACCAAAATCAAGACTGGGGAAAATCAGAAACTGAAGTTGACAGATATATCCATTCCTAGGTGTGGAAAGCAAAGGAGTCAGTATCTGAGTGAGGATTGCTTTTGGATCTCTTTGGAACTCTGAATGGGAAAAATTTTCGCCCCACATCTCGTGTCTATTTGTTAGCATTGGTCCCTTGTTATCTTTGCTTTCCTTCTCTCTGTTGTTTGTTAGTCTTTCCTCTCCGATCTCTCCCTTCTATTTGTCACTCCAGCTCACTTGATATTTAGATTGTAAACTCCTTGGGGGCCATCACAGTTTAAAAAAGCCCATTTCTTTTGACATTGCTAGATGAGTCACTTGAATAACACATACAGAGTCCAGAGAGAAAAGAAACTGTTAATACTTCATTGGGTAAACTCAACAAGAACAGTGTACAACTTGAGGAGAAATAAACACAGGAGTTTCTGGTATGGACTTTCTTAGTAATTCAGGCCTAATCCATACCAGGAAGATACTCAGCAACATTTACCGGGGTGTGTGTGTGTGTGATGCCTACATGAACTACACAGCCAATCAGAACATGGGTTACATCAGCAAGGATCATACTATTCCGACTGGTTGCTAAGCAACAGTTCCACCTGCTCTTCTTGGTTGACCGATGAACTGTAATCAGAATTAACCCTTTGGCTACTAATTTGATGATCTTTGATGTCATACTTCCAACAGCTGTTGCTTATGATGATCTGTATGGTGCCATCTACAATGGCAGAGCTGTAAAAAAAGCTATCAATATTCATTACTGTATTTCTTCCTGGAGTTTCACAAAACCATCTATGGAAGTTGTGGGATCATTTAGGTTAGGTCTCACCATTCTTCCATTACAGAAATTAAGGAAGCTTACTCGTGGTTTCCTTTGGGAAAGGAGTACGACAAGGCTGTATATTGTCTCCCTGCTTATTTAAATTATATGCAGAATTCATCATGTGAAAGGCTGGGCTGGATGAATCCCAAGCCAGAATTAAGATTGCCGGAAGAAATATCAACAACCTCAGATATGCAGATGACACAACCTTGATGGCAGAAAGTGAGGAGGAATTAAAGAACCTTTTAATGAGGGTGAAAGAGGAGAGCGCAAAATATGGTCTGAAGCTCAACATCAAAAAAACGAAGCTCATGGCCACTGGTCCCATCACCTCCTGGCAAATAGAAGGGGAAGAAATGGAGGTAGTGAGAGATTTTACTTTCTTGGGCTCCATGATTACTGCAGATGATGACAGCAGTCACGAAATTAAAAGACGCCTGCTCCTTGGGAGAAAAGCAATGACAAACCCAGACAGCATCTTAAAAAGCAGAAACATCACCTTACCAACAAAGGTCTGGATAGTTAAAGCCATGGTTTTCCCAGTAGTGATGTATGGAAGTGAGAGCTGGACCATAAAGAAGACTGATCGCTGAAGAATGGATGCTTTTGAATTCTGGTGCTGGAGGAGACTCTTGAGAGTCCCATGGACTGCAAGAAGATCAAACCTCTCCATTCTGAAGGAAATCAGCCCTGAGTGCTCACTGGAAGGACAGATCGTGAAGCTGAGGCTCCAATACTTTGGCCACCTCATGAGAAGAGAAGACTCCCTGTAAAAGACCCTGATGTTGGGGAAGATTGAGGGCACAAGGAGAAGTGGACGACAGAGGATGAGATGTTTGGACAGTGTTCTCGAAGCTACGAACATGAGTTTGACCAAACTGCGGGAGGCAGTGGAAGACAGGAGTGCCTGGCGTGCGCTGGTCCATGGGGTCATGAAGAGTCGGACAACAACTCATGGTTCCCAGTCATTCTCCCAGCTAAGCACTGATCAGACTCAGACTTACCAAGGTTCAGCAATGTGTCGGCCTGATGTATCTTCACTTAATACTCTGGGACTATACTTCCATTTCCTCTTCCTTGATCCATGACATTTTCTTTGTTTCTGTGTCGCTGTTTGTGCATCTGCAGTACAAATGCACAACAGTCACACACTGGGATAGTGAGCAAAATTTACTTAGGGGGTTCAAATTGCCGTGTGCAATATCTTGAAGGGGGATCCTGCTCTTTGCCAGGCTGGCTCCAGGCTTGAGGGACCCGGGGCAATCTTTTTGGCAGGCTTACTTGTCATCTGTGGGCAGCAGCAGAACTTTGAAAAGCAGTGGGTGTTGGATTCAACCTTTCTAATGCCCCTAATGTAGTGTCACTTTGGGACATTGCAGTCAAGTAAAGTGATGAGTAGACCTTGGTCCCTGGTGCTGCTTAATAGTGTTGAGCAGTCAAAATGATGTGTGTGTGAGAGAGAGAGGAGGATGGGGTGGGGCAGGACAGCCATCAACCTTGCAAGGACACTGGAGCCTTGCATCCAGTGGAGGACCTACATTTTGGGGGTCCTGAAGCTTGAAATATAGACAGATGATAGATAGATGATAGGTAGATAGATTATATAGATAGATATAGATAGATAGATATCAATTTGCCTCAAATCAATGTGACTCAGATTGTGTCTACTAGACCTATTTTTTTAAAGTAATATGGACTAAAGTCACTTCTGGGGCCCTCTGGGATTAGGGCCCCTGAAGTTTCATTTGTTTAATAGTAGACCCACCCTTGCTGGGCAGTCTGGCTTCCATTTTGAATTCTCCTTTAACCAAGCATCATTCCAGAACATTGTGGTATGCATATGAGTGTGGGATGAATTGCAGTTCACACACAAACACACGCGGTGGAGTACATTTGAATGCAATTTTGCAAAGTAGTCTTTTTCTAGAATAGGGGTGGGGAACTTGTGGTCTTCCATATTTTGATGGACCACAACTCCCACCCACACCTGCCCATTTGCCATGATGCCTTAGGCTGGTGGCAGCTGGAATCCAACAACATCTGGAGAGCCACAGGTTCCCCATGCCTGTCCTAGGGGATGGATGATGGGGAAAAGAGATATTTCAGGAACTTTATCAAAACAATGCCATTTGATATAATGCCTCCATCTCCATCTTGTACTTTCAGTCCAAAGGTTCCCATGCAGACTTAATCCATGTTCTCCTGTAAAGCCCAAATGGACCTATGCCAGGACCTAAGAGTTATTAATGGTTAAAAGAGGAGCCCTTATGGGATGCGGGTGGCACTGTGGGTTAAACCACAGAGCCTAGGACTTGCTGATCAGAAGGTTGGCGGTTCGAATCCCCGCAACGGAGTGAGCTCCTGTTGCTCGGTCCCTGCTCCTGCCAACCTAACAGTTCGAAAGCACGTCAAAGTGCAAGTAGATAAATAGGTACCGCTCCGGCGGGAAGGTAAACGGCTTTTCCATGCACTGCTCTGGTTCACCAGAAGCGGCTTAGTCATGCTGGCCACATGACCCGGAAGCTGTACGCCGGCTCCCTCGGCCAATAAAGCGAGATGAGCGCCGCAACCCCAGAGTCGGCCACGACTGGACCTAATGATCAGGGGTCCCTTTACCTTTACCTAGTCTTTAGCTCTGGAATTCCCTGCATTTGGCTGAAAGCAGAAGAGGGTTAGGATGGGAATCAAGATATGATAAGGCTAGGATCCAAAGAACACCAAAAGGCAGTTTGGGGGTTGTTTTCCTTTCTTTTTTTGAGAGGGCTTGCTTTTTTGCAAACGGCAACAGCCATGCTGAATAGTGAACCTCTTTTGAATCTCTATGGGGCATTCAAAAGCGGTTTGTGATAGGTTGTGAGCATCTGCATATCAAAGGGAGAAGAGGTCAAAAATCCCACTAGGAATGCTGAGGCTTGGGTATGCCCTAAATAGCTCTTTGGAACCCTGCCTAGAGCATGGAACCTTTTATTTTCTTGGTCATATATTCAGCATAGCAGTTGTTATCAGCCGTAAAGCTGGAGGCCATCAAATTAAGGGTACGTTGTTCACCAAGAGAAGGAAAACACGTTAAAAAGAGAGAGGGGCAAAATGGAAGGAGCAAAAGGAAGACCTGGCATAGAGAGAACGCAATCCATTTTGTGTAAAACTCATTCTTAAGGAGTTAATCCTTTTTAATACATTTTGCATCCCTGATTTTGTGTGTGTGTGTGTGTGTGAGAGAGAGAGAGAGAGAGACTAAGCCAAGTTCTTTTTTAGCTCTACCCTTTTGAAAACTGCTGGTTAAAGATAAATTGAAATGCCAGGATTGAAATTGCCCACGTTAGCCCCTAAGGGAGCCCAACCTGTCATCTCGCATTAGCTACCGCCAGACCAAAAGCCCAAGGCAAGGAGAAGGCTGATTCTGAAGAAAAGGCTCGGAGCCAGAAGCTCATCTCGGTGCTGTTGTAATCTTCCATCTCCATCCTTTTAAGCTGGAGATGAGCAAAGCTTCCTGCTTTCAAAGCGCCGGTTTCCACCTTTAAAATAAACAACGGCTGTGTTCTGCAAAATCTGAAATGGGGATGGTGTTCAGTTGCACACACACGAACACATACATAGGAATTTGGACCAATTTGTCTGATGAAGCCATGGTGAGATCCAGTACACTCTGCTCCAGCTGTGTACTGCAATCCACTGCTCCAATATAGATGCTTTGGACTGTGTGGAGAGGAAAAAAAAACATATTTAAATAACACACTTGTTTGCAAGAAGCTGCCTTGGACTGTCAGATTAATGGTACACTAAACTGCATATTGTTAACTGAGAATGGCAGAAAATCTCTCTAGAAACTCTTGTCAAAGGTCTCTCCTATCTCACTACCACACATCTTTTATCTGGAGATAGTGGAAATTAAATGTAGGGTCTCCAGCATTTGAATCCTGTACTCATTCTCCGCACCACACTACTTAGAGATGGTTGAGAAATTCAGCTTTGCAGGTCCCTATAAGAAAGGATGTCATTCGTAGCTCTCAGACTGACACATATTTTGACAGAAAATGCACATCTGAATTGTTATTGGGAGAGAACATGCACATTGAAATAGGCATTAAAACATGTAGTTTTAGCAGTTGCAGTAGAAGACAACAACTACAATATGCAGATGTAGTGGAAGACTGCTAGTTTGAAACTAGTGTGTGTGTGTGTGTGTGTGTGTGTGTGTGCAGGTTAATGTGGAAATGAAAGTGAATTATGGATAAAACCTTCAAAATTGACCTGGATTGGAATAGACAGATTCACCCATTTGTAACAGTCTATCACAGGGGTCAGCAACCTTTTCAGCCGTGGGCCAGTCCACCGTCCCTCAGACCATGTGGTGGGCCAGACTATAGTTTGAAAAATATATATGAATGAATTCCTATGCCACACAAATAACCTAGAGATGCATTTTAAATAAAAGCACACATTCTACTCATGTAAAAACACCAGGCAGGCCCAACAAATAACAAGAGATGCATTTTAAATAAAAGGACACATTCTACTCATGTAAAAACATGCTGATTCCCTGACCATCCATGGGCTGGATTGAGAAGGCTGGCCGCATTTGGCCCCTGGGCCTTAGGTTGCCTACGCCTGGTCTATCATGTTGGCTAAAAGGTCGTTCATTTAGGGCTGCAAACCCCTAAACACTTACTGTACCAGGGACCAAGGTCCCACTGAGCTCAGTAGGACTCACAAGTAGACATGGTATCCCTCCAAATGGGTTTGTGTGTGTGTGCATGTGTGCGCATCACCTGACACACAAATCAAGTTTGTTGGAGACCAGATGAGTGTTTGAAGGAGAATCCATCTTTATTTATTTAATTTATTAATTGCATTTATATCTCACTTTTTCCTCCAAGGAGCTCCACAGTTCTCTGCCACTTCATTTAATTCCCACAACAACCCTTTGAGGTAGGTTAGGTTGAGAGACAAGGATTGAGAGACAAGGTTGAGAGACAAGGTCACCCATTGAGCTTCATGGGGATTTGAACCCTGGTCTCAAAAGTCTTAGGCCAATACTCAAACCACTACGCCATACGGACTCTCCATTAATTCCGTTGCTTAACTGGGGTGAATGTGGGATGGATATCCCACCTAGTCACAAGGTTTACAAACAAACAAACAAACAAACAAACTGTGGTTGTGAGTCGAAAAAATGTAATCCTTTTGGATGCCAAAGAAATTAGAATAATCATAGCAACCTCCTCCTGTTAACATTCACTCTACAGATGGAGATGGGAGGGCTCAGGGCAACAGAGAATGCTTGGCGTATGTTGTCAAATACGCCAGGACATCATTTAGCCAGTGGGGAGAAATGTTTTTGGTTTCAGAAACAATAATACTAAAAACAAGGAGTCTTGCAGGCAGAATTTCGTTCTGCTTTTATATTCATACAGAAACCTATGGTGTAAAAAAACAAAACAAAAAAAACCCCTACTTGCTAGTAGGGAATTCTTGCAGAGGAAACAGAAGGAGCAAAAATGGTCTATTATATCAAACATATAACCCAATCTCTCTCTCTCTCTCTCTCTCTCTCTCTTTCTTTCTTTCTTTCTGGCAGACAACTCAGAGCTCAAACCAAGAGCACTGCAAGTCGGGAGAACTGATTCCCCTCTTGGGAGGTACCCAACATGGTGCCCTCTGGAAGCTGTCAAATTCCAGCTCCCTTCATCCATGACCATTGGCCATGCCAGCTGGGGCCAAATCACACCTAGAGGGCACTGCATTGCTGCCCATGCATCCCTCACTACCTGTTAGTGGATTAGGGCAGCGCTGTCCAGCTGAGATACAGTAACTCCAAATACCTGACCCCCTCTGGTCCAAGGTGGTCCACCAAGCAATTCTGGAGAGCCAGTTCCATGTCAGTGTCCTGCTATAAAGCTTCAAGGTCAGCTGAACTAGTCCCAGTCTGGGCATCTCCTCACTGAGAACCATCAGCTGGAGGAGGCGGAGAGGGCAAAGGGTAAAGAAAGACCTATGAATAGAGAGAGGCCCTTTTCTCAGTCCACTGGATCCCCTGGGAAACTCAACAAACGTGATGTACCTGGAATTGGATGTGAAGAGTGTACCTGAATGGGGCACAGCTGTAGGCAGCCTGAGGATGCAACATCTACCTTGGGCCTGCCCATTAAAACCAAGTCCCAAGTGAAAGACTAGAGTGATGTCCATTGTTTTCAGGAACTCCTCTCACTGCGAGACTTTTGTGGGTCAGCCAAGAGTTCGCTTGGACCCTGTGTGAGAACCCAGTGGCCGTGAGGGAGGTTGTGTCAGAAGGAAAGTGACTTGATATCGATTGATATATAAACTTTGTATCTATGTGTCAGGGCCACCCAAGGTCCCAGCTCACAAGAGACCAAAGCCAAGTCCAGCTTATATACAGAAGCTTTTATTGAAGGACATTGTTAGCTCCACATCCGAGGCGCGTGGCCCCACGTCTGTTAGGCTTAGACCGCTGAAGTCCCCTCTGAATCAGTCCCGCCTCTACACCAGTTTAAGAGGCTTGTGCTGGACCACCTCTTCCTCTCCTTCCTTTTCCGCAGGGTCTTTCTGCCCCCCTGGGTTCCCTCCCTCCAGGATTCCCCAGAGGCTGAACCCTCTGACGCCTGCTCCCCCCTCCTTCATGCTTTGGGACCAGGCTCCTCCTCCGGGCTATCCTCACTTCCGCACGCCTCCACATTTGAACTTGGCGCGCGTACGCTGCTTCTGACCTTCCTTTTGACAGTTACACTGCTCCCGGTACTACTCTCCGCCCCTTCCGGCAGGACGTCTTGCCCCGATCTCCTTCCCCTCTCTGCTTCCTGCTCTGCTCCGTCTGACACACTGGTAACTCCACCCCCTTCACTCCGTTCCGGCGGAGAAGCCGGTCCCGATCTCCAACTCCCACTGGGGGTTCCCCTGCTGCTGCCCTGCTCCTGACTACTCCCCCCTGTGGCTCCCCTTGGCCTGACCAGGGGCGCTCCCTTTTGGGAATCCTCCGATTCACCGGAAAGACTCATGGAAACCCTCGAGTCATTGTCATCCTCTTCCTCGTCGCCCTGGGATCCTTCCCCTCGCTCACAGTCTCCTCCCTCATCTGCGCCTCTCTCCCTGAACCCCTGACATCCATCCCCCCTCGAAGCCCCCCTTCCCCCCTCCCGCCCGTCGGGCGCAGGTTGTGGGAGCTGCGTCTCATCGGAGGTAGATGCAGGATACAGTTCGTCTACTTCGATGTCCTCTACTAGCAGCTCGGTGTATGTGTGTTCGAACTCGGGTTTGTCACCCAAAGTGTTCTCAGTTTCTTCTTCCATTGTCACTTCGTCTGGTGCTGTCGGCCAAGGCCCCGTCATCCACCTCTTGCGCCAGTCCTCCTCTGGTTGCTCGTCCCACCAATAAGAGGGTTCCGTTTCCACCCCCGAGCACGATCCCCTGGGCGGGCTCGATTCTGGCGTTCCCTCCTCGGCGGAAGAAAAGCCCCGGAAAGTGCTGGCTGAAAATGTGGGTGTAAAGAGCCAGTCATCAAAGTACTCGGCTGGCATGGGTCTATGTGGGAAAAGGGCATGGAACTCGTCTTTGAGAAGAGGTTCGTCCAAAGCGTAGTCCGGCACCCAACTGTTGGCACTGGCTGGGGTACCCTCTCTGGCGAGAAAGTATTCTACTCCCTCTTCCCCCCATCTCAAGTCCAGGATCTCTGTGACCTCGTTGAGTGGTTCGGCCCTAGGTGACCCCCCCCCTCTTGGGTGACTCTCTGCGTGGGTCTGGTGCTGTTCCTGACTCCTGAAACCTGTGCGGGGCCTTGTAGGGGGTGAGCACCGACCTATGAAAGACCGGGTGCACTCTGGAGCCTTCGGGGAGGGCCAGTCGAAACGCTATGGGATTGATCCTGGCCTCAACTTGGTATGGCCCTAGCTGCCTGTGTCCTAGCTTCTTCTTAGCTAACGACTTGGCCGGCATCGCTTGGGCTGCTAACCATACCCAGTCCCCCACCTGGATGTCTTCTCCCGCCCTCCTGTGTCTGTCCGCCTGCACCTTATAGGCTTGTTTGGCTAGCTCCAAATGTCTCCGCAGCTCCTCGTACACCTCTTGCAGTTCTGCTGCGAACTGGTCGGCCTCTTGCGGCACCCCCTCTCCCGTTGCTATGAACCCCGGGAAGGTTCTGGGATGACGTCCATTGTTCACGAAGAACGGCGTCACCCCCGTCGACGCGTGCTTCGTGTTGTTGTAGGCAAACTCAGCCATCGGCAGGTAGTCCACCCAAGCTGCGGGTTGCTGATTGGCGTAACATCTCAGGTACTGCTGCATGATCGCGTTGACCCTCTCTGCTTGGCCGTTGGTCTGTGGATGTCTCGCCGACGCTAGGTTGATCTTGACGTGCAGGATACCTAGGAGCTTCTGCCAAAAATTGGAAACAAACTGGCGCCCCCTGTCGGACAGGATGGACTGTGGCAGCCCATGCACTCTGAACACGTGGTCGATGAAGAGTTTGGCGGTTTGTTCCGCTGTCGCCACCTTCGCGCAAGGAATGAAGTGCGCCATCTTGGTGAACAGGTCCACAACCACCAGTACCGCCGTCTTGCCTCTGGAGCTGGGCAGATCAGTAACAAAGTCCAGCGCTACTCTCTCCCACGGTTGTTGTGGCATCTCCAGCGGTTCCAGTAGTCCCGCTGGCTTCTGGTGTACTGGCTTGGACCTCTGACAGGTGTCACACCTGGCGACGTAATCCGCGACCTCTCCCCGCATCTGGGGCCACCAAAAGTCCCTGGCCACCAGTTCCGCTGTCTTCTCCTTGCCGAAGTGGCCCGCACTGGGGGCGTCGTGCAACTGCTGCAGAACCTTTGCGCGGAGCTCGTCGCCTGGCACGTAGAGGGCACCTTTGCGAGTTAACAGCCCGTCGCGTAGCTGGAACTCATCGTCTCTCGCTGTACCCCTGCGCAGCTCCTCCATCTTGGATTGTGCAAACTGATCCCTTTGCAATGCGCGTCGCACCGCGTCCAGGTCGACGGCGATGGCAGCGCACGCCCACGCCTGCGGTGCGAAAATGTGCTTGGCTGCTACTGTTGCCGCTTCCTCGAGATATTGCGGTTTCCTGGAGAGCGCATCGGCTATAACGTTGGAATCCCCCGGGATGTATTCTATTCGGAAGTCGAAATCCGCGAAGAATTCCGCCCAGCGCATGTGCCTTTGGCTCTGGAGCTTCGCCGTGCGCCAATACTCTAAGTTCTTGTGGTCCGTGCGGACCTGCACGGTGTGCTTGGCTCCTATGAGGAAGTGTCGCCACGCTTTGAAAGCTGCGTGAATGGCCAACAGCTCCCTGTCCCATATAGTGTAGTTTTGCTCCGCCTTGATGAGCTTCCGGGAGTAAAAGGCACAGGGTCTCCAATTCCCTTGCGGATCTTCTTGTAGAAGGACGGCTGCAACCGCTCTGTCTGACGCGTCAGTTTCGACTCGCATGGGCCTGCCGGGATTCACGTGCAGCAGCTGCTCCTCGGAGGCGAAGAGGCTTTTAAGCTTCTGAAAAGAGCGCTCCGCCTGTTCCGTCCAAGCGAACTTCTTCTTCTTGGAACTGAGAGTGTCCGTGATTGCTGCCGTCTCCTTCGCGAAACCTCTGATGAACTTGCGGTAGAAATTGGCGAACCCGACGAATCTCTGGACTTCCTTCCGATTGCGTGGGCTCTTCCAGTCCAACACCGCGCGGACCTTGACGCTGTCCATGGCCAGCCCCTTGTCGGACAGCTTGTAGCCGAGGAAATCCACCTCCGTCACATCAAACTGGCACTTCTCCAACTTGGCGTAGAGCCTGTGTTCCCGTAGTCTCTGCAGGACCTCCTTTACGTCTCTCTCATGAGCTTCCGGCGATTCCGAGAAGATCAGGATGTCGTCGAGGAAACACACACACTTCTTGTAGAGGAGTCCCGCCAGCACGTGATGCATAAAGGCTTGGAAATAGTGAGATCCATTTTGGAGACCAAACGGCATAACTCTGTATTCATACGTGCCCAGAGGCGTGAACATGGCCGTCTTCCACTCATCGCCCTCCCGCATACGTATGAGGTTGTACGCTCCACGCAGATCCAACTTGGTGAAAATCTTCCCCTTCCGCACGGTCGCTAGGAGGTCGTCAATCTTGGGCATGGGAAAGGCCTTGGGCTTAGTCATCGAGTTTATGGCCCGGTAGTCCACGATGAGCCTCTTCTGGGGCGTGTCTTTTTTCTTCACAAAAAACACAGGACTGCCCCCCACTGCTTTGGATTCCCGGATGAATCCGCGCTTCAAATTATGCTCTATGAACTCCCTGAGTTCTTGCATCTCATCTTCAGACATGGAATACAGCTTTGCAGTCGGCAGCTTCGCCCCCGGCAACAGGTCGATCGCACAGTCGTAAGGTCTGTGGGGTGGCAACTGGTCAGCTTCCTTCTCGCAGAAAACCTCCAAAAATCCTTCGTACTTGCGAGGTACTGCCTGCACCATGCCGAGTTGCAGCTGCTGCTCAGCTTCCTCCTCTCGGCTGGACTGGATGCAATGTTGAGCACAGTACGATGAGCAAAAGGTGATCTGCCGCTGGTACCACGCTACAGCAGGACTGTGTCTCTCCAGCCAACTCATGCCTAATACGATAGGCGTGTCTGACAGGCGGGTGACATTGAAGCTAATGACTTCTCGGTGATCTCCAATCCGCATCACCATGGGAGGCGTCTGTTGCACAACTTGCCCTCCTAGCAATTTCCTGCCATCAACCGTGACTACGTTCAGGGGCGTCGTAGCGGGCAGAAGCGCTATGCGATGCTGCTTGACGAATTGCACCCCCACAAAGTCCGTGTTGCTGCCAGAGTCGATTGTGATGGGGACTTCCAGGGTGGTTCCATTCGGCAACTGGAGTGTTGCAGTGAGCTGCACCGCTGGCTTGGGTGGTAAAGGGTCTCTGTGTTGCAAAGGCGCTGGGGACTGCTCTACAGACTCGCCTGGCTGAGCCCCAGCATCGCTGTCTCCAGCCAGGCATCGTCGTTTCCCTGAGGTTGCTCTTGTGGCATTTGGAACTTAATAGGTTAAGTTCTTCCCATGATGCCTCAACATTCTGACGTCAGCTTTCGAAGCTGGGAGGAGCTGGGAGGAGTTACGTTCAGTTCTCTCTGTGCGTCTGAGAGAGAGACATGTTTGCAATGGCTGCAAGCAGTGATGGCTGAAATGTTCCAATAAAGAGCTGTAAATAGAGAGAGCTGTCTGTGTATGCTTGCTTGAAGGAAGTAAGGACGTAAGGCTGTTTTACATCGCTGTGTTCTAACTCTGCTAAGCCGTGACGGAAGGGAGTGACCTGAAGGCGCAGCGGAAGTATGCCGGACCCGTTATAAACTGCTGATTGACAATCGTAAAGTAATCAGAGGTCACGGCTCATCGATCAAGCTCAGCAGATCGAAATAGCACAGGTTATGGGAGGTCAGCCAACGCTCGTAAAACAGTCGTAAAACAGCTTCAGGAATGCTTTGAAGTTGGCGATCTGAGAAACGGAAGCTGGCTGGAGGTCGGAGGCTGCTTACAGTGAGTCTCGCCTGATGTCGAAAAGCAAAATGAGGTGTTTGCCTGCGTCTAAGAGGCAAAGAAGCTGCTGAGAGAGCTGCTGGGACACAGAGCTAAAAGCAGGAAGCAGCTGGAAGCTGAAAAGCAGCTGAAAAATCGTTTCTCCACGGAAGGGAGAGCCAGAGAAGCTTGTGATCTGTAAGTACAGCTTGGGCCCCTTGGGAGAACGGGAGAAGATGGCTGAGAGCCAGGATATACCGGTGGAAAAGCTCACTCTAAAGAGTTGGGCAACCTGGAGGCAAAGAGTAAAGGGGTGGTTCCTGGTCCATGGGCTTTGGGAAGCAAGCCAGAGGGAGCCACTACCACCAACCCCCAGCGCCAAAGCGGCTGGAGACGTTGCAGGCTGTGACGCTGCGTTGCCGGAAGATAGCCAGCAGAAAATGCAAAGAGAGCTGGAGATGCTCAAGGCATGTGTTGATGCATCACTGAGACCCCACCTAGAGGGTGTGAAATCAGCGTGGGCTGCCTGGAATATACTGAAGGGTTTGTGTAAAGCTTCAGCGGGAGGCCAGAGCCCTGCAGACGCTGGACTAGAAGCCCCTATTCCCCAATCAGCCTCAAGGAGCGCTGGTGCGCAGATTGGGAAGGCAAAGAGTTCCAAAGGCAAGTTTAAAAAACTTTCCACTTGCGCTGAAGCGGAGAGCAGCTTCAGGGGGGGCCAGGCTGGTGGGAGTCGCCGTTCCAGAAGGAGGAAGGCAGGGCCAGCTGGGCGGAGCCCCGAGCAGTGTTTTTCCACTGGAGTTCAACATCTGCGTGGCAGTTGCCCCCACCGGAGCAGAGAGCCGCGGCAGGATGTGGCCAAGGACACTTCTCACACTTCCCATGGGAAACAGGCGGGTTTCCATGGCAACAGGCCTGGGAAGGCAGGCAGGCGTGGAGCTGAACCAGGTGGTCGTGGTAAACAACAGGAAGAGTCTTATCAAGTCTCTGCGAGCATGGCTTTGTTCGAAGACAGCCGTGTGGAAATTTCCGAGCTCTGCTTTGTTATTGACTCTGCAGCTAACCGCAACATGGTTCCAGAGACCCCTGCAGTCGAGATGTGGAATTGCAAGGCAGTTCCAAAAGGACAAACTGTTAAGTTCGCAAATGGACAAAGAACAAAGATTTCTATGTCTGCTAATGTTTATCTTTCCGTTTTGCAGGAAACGATGGAGTTGTGTATTGTTCCAGAGGTGCATCACTGTTTGTTATCTGTGCCTTATTTGTTAAAAAAGGATTTCCAGGTTTGTTTCCAGGGGGATTTCTGCACAATTTCCAGAGGAGGGAAACGCCTTGTCGAAGTGAAAAGGGGACAGAATGATCTTTTCATTCTTAAAACGTCTCTTGGGGGTGAAGGGAAGGCTGAGAAAGCACAAGCGTTGCGTGCTACAGTTCCCAACCAGCATACTACAATTCCCGCTCATGATGCCACATGTGCATGCGTATGGCATCAGAGAACAATTCATGGGTCGGTAGAGGACTTGCAGACTCTGCCCGAGGTTGCCAAGGGGTGTAGAATTAAAAATTGTGGAAGTGCCATTAATTGTGACACTTGCAAGCAGGCGAAGGTAAAAGGCTGCAGTTACCCAAAGGTAGAAAGGGTAGCCACAAAACCCTTTGAACTGGTTCACATAGATTTGTGGGGTCCTGTGAGGGAAGCGAGTCTGGGAGGTGCCAGGTTTCTGCTGACGGTTCAAGACAGTTTTTCGCAGAATTCCTGGAGTTTAGGTCTCAAATCCAAGGAGGATGCAGCACAGCTGATCAGGAGCTGGATTGAGGGAGTGGAACTAAGGTTTTCCACCAGAGTGCAAGCGATCATCAGTGACAGAAATGCTAAGTACACTGGTTCTGCTCTGCAGAAGTTCTTTCACAAGAAAGGGATACGTCACACAGTTACAGATCCCCAGCAGAGGGGGGTAGCAGAGCTTAGAAGTGAGGCTCTGGTTAAAGCTGCACAGGTGTTGCTTAAAGAGTCTGGGTTACCTCCAAGGTTTTGGCTGGAGGCAACCAGGTACGTATGCTTCACCTGGAATAGGACCTACAATTCGCTGGTAGGTGACACACCGTTTTCTTTGTTGAATGGCAGAAAGCCCCAGGTTCACTTTCTGCGCAAGTTTGGTTCATCTGCGGTTGTCCCTGTGCCCAAGGCTTTGCAAGGGCCAGATGGAGCCAAGTTCCAGAAAATGATCTTCTGTGGGTATGAGCCAGAAGCTCGTGCATGGCGGTTTGCTTACCCATCAGGTGATCAGAGTAAAGTGCTGATCAGTAAACACGCTGAGTTCTTTGAGCAGAGTGAGAAGCCAAAGGTTGTTGTCCAGCGTGATCTTCTCTCAGATTGTCTCTCTGATCCAGAGGACAGTTCTGATGAGGAGGAAGGAGAGGCTGAGGCTGCTGATGACGACCAGGTCACTGACCAGGGTCAAGAGCAGGATGGAGCATCTCCACAAGTTGTCAAGAGTGAGCCTAGTTCTCCTGTGAGTGTGATGGAAAGGATTCGAAGACGCTTTAAGTCAGAGGGGGAATCCTGTGATGCAGAGGTCACACCTGCTGGTGACGGTGAGCCAGAGGAAACACCTGAGTTTGTGCCTAGGCGATCCAGTCGCACAACCAAGGGTATTCCACCTGAGAGGTACCAAGCCATAGGTGCGTGGGTAAGTTTCGCACAGTGCGTTTCTGAGGATTGTGAGGTGGTTCCACAAATGCCAAACAGGTCTGCCAAGGGAGGGCACGAGGCATTGGGGATGGGATTGATCTCACAAGGTGTTACTGAAGGGGTTCAACAGGTGCCTGGGAAAAATGCCGAGAAGGGGCACAAGGCAGAGGGAAAGGTGTTGAACTCAAAAAGGTCTTGTCAGAATGCTCGGCAAGGGGGGGTGTGGCATTTGGAACTTAATAGGTTAAGTTCTTCCCATGATGCCTCAACATTCTGACGTCAGCTTTCGAAGCTGGGAGGAGCTGGGAGGAGTTACGTTCAGTTCTCTCTGTGCGTCTGAGAGAGAGAGACATGTTTGCAATGGCTGCAAGCAGTGATGGCTGAAATGTTCCAATAAAGAGCTGTAAATAGAGAGAGCTGTCTGTGTATGCTTGCTTGAAGGAAGTAAGGACGTAAGGCTGTTTTACATCGCTGTGTTCTAACTCTGCTAAGCCGTGACGGAAGGGAGTGACCTGAAGGCGCAGCGGAAGTATGCCGGACCCGTTATAAACTGCTGATTGACAATCGTAAAGTAATCAGAGGTCACGGCTCATCGATCAAGCTCAGCAGATCGAAATAGCACAGCTCTTCGTGCAGCACGTCTGCTGCCACTGTTGCTAACGCTGCAGTGTGCTTCTGGAGCCTCTGGGGACACTCTTTAGCCATGTGCTGTGCACTGTCACAGATGTAACATTTCCTGTTCCCTCTAGGAGGCTTCGCCTTTACTGCACCGGACGTTGGGGCTCTGGCTGCTGTCTGAGCCTTAGCGCCGCCAATCTCCATCGGTTCCTCCCCCTGCCGCACCAGAGGCGAGGGATGTGCCTGGCTGAACTCCCTGGGGATAAAAGGAGGTGCCCTCGCTGGCGCACGCACCTGGCGACCTTCCTCACCGTGCCAAGGACGTTCTTCGTGTCTCACCCCAATCGCAAGAGCCCTCTGTACTACGTCTGCCAGGGTCTGAGGTCTGTCACCCCTGGCTAATTCATCTTTTATGGGGCCGCTGAGACCCTCCCAGAACAAATCTCTCAGTGGTTTGGAGTCCTTTTCCCAGCCCAATACAGTCAGCAACGCAAAAAAGCGTGAATGATACTGACGCACAGTGGCTTTGCCTTGCCGGAGTCCGTGCATTTCTTTGCGCGCAATATCAACATCCACGGTTGACTGGAAACAAGCGTCCATCGCTTTAATAAATTCATCAGAATCGCGGCGGGCAGGGCCATCTTCGCGCCACAAATTGCGCAGCCACGCTCTAGCGTCCCCATGCAAATGAGACACAATAAATCCCACTTTCTCCTCTTCATCTTTAAAGTCATTACGAAGCAAATGCAGTGCATATAAGACGTCTGCTCTGAAACTTGGGTAGTGCTTCAGGTTCCCTTCGAAGTGGGCAACTAAACTGCCCCCCGCCTTCCAAGTCCAATTCCCTCTGATCTGGACCCTGGGAACCCCTCTCTGCATGCACGCTCCCACCTGGTTTGCAGATCCTGGCAGCGCTTTTCTGCTTCGTCACTCTTCTTCTGAGATGCAACGACCGCAGCGGAGAGCTCGGTGACTGCGTTCCGCAGTGCTGTCATCTGTTCCTCCGCACTCATGGCTGCCACCCTTCGTGAGCTTTGCAAAATAAAAAAAAATTGCGTTCTTTTGAGAGGGGAGTTACTGTCAGGGCCACCCAAGGTCCCAGCTCACAAGAGACCAAAGCCAAGTCCAGCTTATATACAGAAGCTTTTATTGAAGAACATTGTTAGCTCCACATCCGAGGCGCGTGGCCCCACGTCTGTTAGGCTTAGACCGCTGAAGTCCCCTCTGAATCAGTCCCGCCTCTACACCAGTTTAAGAGGCTTGTGCTGGACCACCTCTTCCTCTCCTTCCTTTTCCGCAGGGTCTTTCTGCCCCCCTGGGTTCCCTCCCTCCAGGATTCCCCAGAGGCTGAACCCTCTGACGCCTGCTCCCCCCTCCTTCGTGCTTTGGGACCAGGCTCCTCCTCCGGGCTCTCCTCACTTCCGCGCGCCTCCACATTTGAACTTGGCGCGCGTACGCTGCTTCTGACCTTCCTTTTGACAGTTACACTGCTCCCGGTACTACTCTCCGCCCCTTCCGGCAGGACGTCTTGCCCCGATCTCCTTCCCCTCTCTGCTTCCTGCTCTGCTCCGTCTGACACACTGGTAGCTCCACCCCCTTCACTCCGTTCCAGCGGAGAAGCCGGTCCCGATCTCCAACTCCCACTGGGGGTTCCCCTGCTGCTGCCCTGCTCCTGACTACTCCCCCCTGTGGCTCCCCTTGGCCTGACCAGGGGCGCTCCCTTTTGGGAATCCTCCGATTCACTGGAAAGACTCATGGAAACCCTCGAGTCATTGTCATCCTCTTCCTCGTCACCCTGGGATCCTTCCCCCTCGCTCTCAGTCTCCTCCCTCATCTGCGCCTCTCTCCCTGAACCCCTGACACTATGTAATATTTCCATACGTACGTAACTGGTTCCCAAACTTAATCCATTCCGGAAGTCCGTTCCAAAACCAAGGCGCGCTTTCCCATAGAAAGTAATGCAAAACGGATTAATCCGTTCCAGACTTTTAGAAACAACCTCTAAAACAACTATTTAACATCAATTTTACAAGACTATTGATCCATAAAATGAAAGCAATAATCAATGTACTGTACTATAAAATAAATAAGACAGTACTGTAGGTGATAAAAAATTAAATTATTATTTTTTCTTACCTGCACTGATTATAGTCATTGTTTGGGTGAGGGGCTTTTATCCATTTCCACAATCACATGATCAATCAATCAGTAGCTGAACTGGGTTCCACTCAGCCACAAAAACAAATTAACCCCAAAAGCCTCAAAAACAAAAACGCAAAATAAATAGCAAAAACAAAAGCACCAAAATTAATCCGTTCCAGAAGTCTGTTTGACTTCCAAAATGTTCAAAAACTAAGGTGCAGATTCTGATTGGTGCAGGTGCCCCGGAAACAATAGCCGACAGCCGCATCGGACGTCCGAAAAACGTTCAAAAACCTGAACACTTACTTCCCGGTTTTGGCCGTTTGAGAACCAAGGTGTTTGAGAACCAAGGTATCACTGTATTTTTGTAATATTTTTGTCCATGTTGTCTGTTGTTGCTTCAGTTTTCTGTACATCACTTGGAGATATTTTTTAATATATTAAGTGGCATTAAATTAAATAATCAACCGACTAGCAGTCACTAGGTTTATCTCAATCAAGCTTCGTAACACCCTTGCGAAGTTCAGAAGCAGTAAAGAGATTCAAAATCACCCATTTACTTTGTAGCTTAGGTGGGATTTGTAACTGAGTTCCCCCAGTCCAACTCTGAGATCCTCTCCATATCACCCTGACACTCCCATGTATTTTTACCAATTTTCAGTGCACATCCCCACTGAAAATGTATGTGTGTGATCAAGGTGTCTCCCCTGCCAGGTAAGTATAAGTAAGACCAGCAAGAATATTATTGGCTCAAAAATGGAAGCAAGAAGAACTACCAACATTAGAAGAGGGTGAAATTGATGGACTACGCAGAATTAGACAAGCTAACAGGAAGGATCTGAGACCGGCGGGACCAGAGGTTTACTGAAGACTGGACTAACTTTACTGAGTATCTGAAAAGTATTTGTGATGATCAGATTACGTTTGTAGGACTACAAGAAGTTCTGTGAGGAGTAATTTAAGAAATATTGCAAAAATGGAAAGGGAGAAATGATTTGTTAGAAAAGGTAAAGGCAATATTAAGTTAAGACTTGCAGGAGAAATAATCAAGACGGAAGGCTATCAGAGATGCTGAAGGAAGTCCAAACAAGGACATATGTATAATAATTTGTGTGGTATGTCTTAAAAAAATTTGTATGCTAAAAAGTAATAAAAAATATTATAAAAAGAAAAGAAAAAGAAAATGTATGTGTGTGTGCTCGTGCATGCCAGATTTGGCAAGAAAAGAAGCATTTAGTAAAAGGCGAAAGATTTATACGATCTGAGGTGAAACCATTTAGATGGACTTCCGGTCGGCGCCAGCGCTCAATGGCGGTCCTCGCTTCGAGCTCTGAAGGAGGACTGCTCCGCGAGTTCGGGTCTGACCCGCTACGGCGAGCGGGGGACCCCTGAAATCACAGGCGCAGAAGCCTGGGAACAAGGAGACTCGGTGGGCACCTTTCGCGCCCCCCGGTACTGCAAAATAGCCTTTTTAAAGGCTACGGAGTGGCATCGGGAGAGCGCGGTGCTGAGAGTCGCAACCCAGCCCGCGGAGTGAAGCCGCGTCGCCGTTGAGCGGAGAGCGCCGATTCCTTCCTGAAATTGGACTCTGAACATAAACCCCGTGAGTAAACCTGACAGACGGGACTTTTAAATTAATTTTATGAAATTTGGCTGAAAACGGGGAAGGCATTAAGTAAGGAAGTCTGCCCCCCCGAACTGCATGGCAAACAAAGCAACGAGAGACCAGAGCTGCTTTTAAAAGAAGCGGAGCTTTTGAGCTGTCAAACTTGGCATTGGAACTAAATTTCCCCCCAGCAAGCAGGAGAAGGGGGGAACAGATTTGGACATTGTAAACCTGCTGAAGTAAATTTAGGGGAAGAAAAAGATTTTCCATTGTCGAAACCCTGGGAAGGGCTGCCGGAGCAAGGCACCGGGAAAGGGAACTGTCAATTTAAATTGGATACAAAGTTGGGGGTTTGTTTGAAACAAAGTTATAAGATCTCAACGGAGTTATTTTGCTGAACTTTTGACTATACTGAAAGTATTACAAATTGCAACTGGGGACTTTTGGACTCTTTGTTTTCTGCCACATGTTTCTTTGTGCTTTTCAATTGGATACAATTAAATGCTCCCTCTAGAGGGTTTAAAAAGAACTTGCTAAAGTGTTACAGTGAAAGGAAGAGAGTGGAATTTTCCGCCTGTGAGCCTTTCCTGTGAGAACTGACCTTGAGGATATGAGTGGCCAACCAGAGGAGATAACAACTAGATCAAAAGCAAAACTAACTCAGCAGACACAAAAGAAAAGGGCTTCGATACAAGGGACAATACCAGCTGGACAGGAAAAAGTTCCAACTGCATCTATGGAATCAATGACACAAGCATTGCTTAAAATAAATACATCTTTGGAAGCACTGACAAAGCAGTCAGCGGAGAACTCAAAAAAATTGAATGAATTGACAGTGAGATTGGACCTGAACACGGCAAGCGTAGCCTCCAATACAGAATCTATAAATAAATTGATTCAAGAAAATTCTGAGACAAGAAAAATTGCTCAAAGTGCAAAAGACATTGCAGATGAGACAAAGAGGGAGCTTGCACCAATTACAAAAAAAGTGAATGAACATGATGCAACCTTATCCTTATGGGAACTCCAGAGAAAGGAAAAAAACTTAAAATTAAGATTGGTTCCTGAGAGTGAGAAAGACAGTCTTGTGGAATTCCTCACAGAGAACATTTTGGAGTTTTGGCAGGACGAGCTACAGGAGGAAGACATTGAAATAACAACAGCTTTCCGGCTGGGTAGAAGACAAGGCAAGAAGCCCAGGGACTGCTTGATTACACTGAGATCAAAAGAAGAAAGGGACAAAATTTTGAACCTACACTACCATAAGGCCCTTGAAATTCAGAACAGTCAAGTGCAGATCTTTAAGGACATTCCTAAATATATTTTGGAGGTGAGAACCTTTTATAAAGACCTGGTTTACTGGCTGAGGAAAAACGATATACTCTTCAGGTGGGAGTTTCCACAAGGACTGTCATTTAGTTACGCAGGAAAAAAGATTAAAATAAAAACAGTTCAAGACAAAGAACTGTTTCTGGAAAGATACCAAGAGGACTTAAAAAAAGGAACAGTAGATACAACATCAGATAAAGAACTGACAGACATCGGAAACCTATCATTTGGTCTCTTGCCGCCATCAGAGGAGGAACAAAAGCTTGGAGCTGTTGGAGGAACAGGCACATAGTAGCAAAATGTCTCTGCAACTTCTTAGCTGGAATTGTAATGGTTTGAACCTTCCCAGGAAGAGACGCCAAGTCTTTCACATTTTGAAGAGAGAGCAATTAGACCTAATATGTCTACAAGAAACACATGTAATCAGGACACACAGAAAATTACTTGTAAACAAGAGACTTGGACAAGAGTTTATCTCCTCAGATAAAGTTAAAAAAAGAGGTGTAGTGATTTATGCAAAAGAAAAATTGGCCCCTAAAATGATATTTAAAGATGAACAAGGAAGATATTTGGCAATAGAAGTACAAGTCCAAGGAGAAAAAATTTTGGTACTGGGAATATATGCACCAAATGAAGGGAAGGTGGAATTTTTTAAGAAGTTGCATGAGACTTTAATGGACTATTTGGATTATAAAATTATAATGATGGGTGACATGAATGGCGTTGTTTCTACAAATATGGATAAAGCACAGAGACAGACAATTTCTAAAGATGGGAGATTACCAAAGACCTTCTTTCAAATGACTGAAACACTGGACTTGATTGATATATGGAGAGTAAGGAACCCTCTGGAGAGAGAGGGAACTTTTTTCTCTGAAGCAAAAATGACATGGACAAGGATCGACCAAATCTGGACAACTAGCAGTATGGCGCCAAGGATAAAAAAGGTAGAAATCTGCCCAAAGACTTGCTCCGACCATAACGCTGTGAGGATGGAGATGAAACTAACAACAACTGGAACCTTCAGATGGAGAATGAATGACACTCTATTTAGAGATGAGGAGATTTACAAAAAGGCCCAAAAAACATTGAAAGATTATTTTGAAATAAACTTGAGAACTGATGTGGAAAAAAGAACAATTTGGGACGCAAGTAAGGCCGTGATGCGAGGTTTCCTAATACAACAAAATTCTATTAAGAGGAAAAAGCAGAATGAAAGGAAAGAAAAAATCTTGGAAAAGATCAAAGAAGGCGAAAAGAAATTGAGGTCTAAACCAAAGTCTCATGAGATATTGAGAGAAATAAAGTACTACCAGACACAATATATGGAACTGACAAATCAAGAGATAGAATGGAAAATAAAGCAAATGAGACAAAGGACATTTGAATCGGCTGACAAATGTGGGAAACTTCTGTCATGGCAATTGAAAAAGAGGCAAAAGTTGAATACTGTAACAAGCTTGGAAATGGATGGAAAGATCATCTATAAACCAAATGAGATAAGTAACTGTTTCCAAAGCTTCTTCAGGAAGTTATATTCACAAGGGCCAGTAAATGAGCAGGAGATAGAGGAATTCATTAAGAGATATGGACTGCCAAAGATTTCAGAACAAAGTAAAATGATTTTGAATGAGAAAATAACAGGACAAGAAATAGAGAGTGCCATTCAAAATATGCAATTGGGAAAATCTCCAGGACCGGACGGCTTGACTGCCAGATATTACAAGGCACTGAAGGAATGGTTAGTACAACCATTGATGGGAGTCTGTAACGAAATTCTGGAGGGGAAAAAGGCACCTGAATCGTGGAAAGAAGCTTTTATTTCACTTATACCGAAAACCGAAACTGAAAAGAACCAAGTTAAAAACTACCGCCCAATATCATTGCTTAATGTGGATTACAAAATTTTTGCAGACATTCTAGCAAAAAGGCTGAAGAGAGTGTTGGTAGGGGAGATTCATAAGGACCAAACAGGCTTTCTCCCAGGGAGATATATGTCGGACAACGTGAGGAACATTATAGACATTTTGGAGTTGTTGGAAGTGGATATTAACAGGAAGGCTGTCCTAATTTTTGTGGACGCAGAGAAAGCCTTTGATAACATTTGCTGGAGCTTTATGAAGAAGAATCTCCAAGGGATGGGGGTAGGTCAAGGTTTTGAAAATGGTATAGGTGCTATATACTCTAAGCAAAAAGCAAAACTAATTGTGAACAATGTGGTAACAGAAGAGATACCAATAGAAAAAGGTACACGACAGGGATGCCCAATATCCCCTCTACTCTTTATAACAGTCCTGGAAGTTTTGTTAAATATGATTAGGGGGGACCAGTTGGTTAAAGGAGTTCAGGTCGGAGCCAAACATTACAAACTAAGGGCATTTGCAGATGACTTAGTATTGACTTTACAACAGCCAGAAGCTAGTACTAAAAGAGTATTAGAACTAATTGAGATTTTTGGTCAAGTAGCAGGATTTAAACTGAATAAACAAAAAACTAAAGTGTTGGAGAAAAATCTAACAACGGCAGAGAAAGAGGAGTTTCAGAGTGAAACAGGTTTAGTAGTAACAAAAAAGGTGAAGTACCTGGGCGTAAACTTGACTTCGAAAAATGTTAATTTATTTAAGGACAATTATGACAAATGTTGGACAGAAGTGAAGAAAGATCTAGAAATATGGTCAAGATTGAAACTTTCCTTGTTAGGCCGAATTGCTGTAATCAAAATGAATGTATTGCCTAGAATGCTGTTTTTGTTCCAGACACTCCAGATCTTGGACAAGATGGACTGTTTCAAGAAGTGGCAGAAAGACATATCTAAATTTGTCTGGCAGGGCAAAAAGCCCAGAATAAAATTTAAAGTTCTGACTGATGCAAAAGAAAGAGGGGGGTTTGCCCTGCCGGACTTAAGACTTTACTATGAATCGGCAGCTTTCTGCTGGTTGAAACAATGGCTGCTTCTTGAGAACACAGACATTTTGGATCTGGAAGGGTATGATAATAGATTTGGTTGGCATGCATATATATGGTATGACAAGGTAAAGATGCATAAAGGCTTTAAAAATCATATCATAAGGAAAGCATTATACAATGTTTGGATAAGGTATAAAGATTTGTTGGAAAGTAAAACTCCCAGGTGGCTATCACCAATGGAAGCAAAAGAGACAAAAAAACTTAATATGGAGTCCAAGTGGCCAAAATATTGTGAAATTTTAGAACAAGATGGTGAAAGTGTAAAATTACAGAGTTATGAGAAATTAAAATCTAAAGTACGAGATTGGTTGCATTACCTTCAGATAAATGAGGTATTTAAACAAGACAGGAAAATAGGTTTCCAGATGGAGAGGTCGAAATTAGAAACAGAACTGTTAGAACCCAATACTAAGAACCTTTCAAGAATGTATAACTTGCTGCTGAAATGGAATACACAGGATGAAACGGTAAAATCAGCTATGATTAAATGGGCACAAGACGTAGGGCATGACATTATGTTTGTTGACTGGGAACAGTTATGGAACACCGGTGTAAAGTTTACGGCATGCAATGCCTTGAGAGAAAACATAATGAAAATGATCTACAGGTGGTACATGACCCCAGTCAAACTTGCAAAAATTTATCATTTGCCCAACAACAAATGCTGGAAATGTAATGAGACTGAAGGTACCTTCTACCACCTCTGGTGGACCTGCCCGAAGATTAAAGCCTTTTGGGAAATGATCTATAATGAAATTAAGAAGGTCCTTAAAAGGACATTTCCTAAAAAACCAGAGGCTTTTCTCTTGGGTATGGTGGGCCAATTGGTGTCAAGGAAGGAGAGAACCTTTTTTATGTATGCTACTGCAGCAGCGAGAACTCTTCTGGCGAAGTATTGGAAGACACAAGAACTACCCACTCTGGAAGAATGGCAAGCGAAGGTGATTGACTACATGGGTATGGCAGAGATGACCGGCAGAATCCGTGACCAGGGAAGAGAGACAATGGAAGAAGACTGGAAGAAATTTAAATTATATCTTAAAAACTGTTGTAAAATTGAGGAGTGTTGAGATGTCAAGGTGTTAGGATACAGAGAATTGCAGCTGTAAATCATTACTTAAGGAAATTATAACGAAAATGAGTTGATTAATTAGATGAAGGGTTGCTGTGATAAGGTAAAAACAAGGATGCAGAAAAGGGGAGGTATGGGGAAGTCCGGGAAACAAGGTGAAAGAAAAAAGTTTATGAAATTATACATGTTTTTTCTTTGTTTGTATGTCTTGTTTTGTTGTATTGTCTGCTTTTATTATATGTTTGGAAAACTAATAAAAATTATTATAAAAAAAAAAAAAAAGAAAAGAAGCATTTAGTTTCTGGACCTAGTGATTGAAGGCGGGCACATAGTCCCTAGAGTCTGAGGAAAGGGATTAATCTCATCTCTCAATATCCTCACCTTCATTCCATTATATTCTGGACAGATGCAATGTTGCCGGCTATCATTGCCAATGGGCCACACAGCAGTGAGCTAAATTCACCACTCTGCATCCCTACAAAGAGTTGCCAGCGCCGATGTATCCTTACACCATTATTTATGTGTTTTGTGAAATTGCAGGAGAGTGAAAATGAAGTCCCCGTGGCTCTCTTTTGGAACTCCCTCTCTCTTCTCCTCTCCCCCACCTCCCTCCCTCCCTCTCTCACACACGTACGTCTCAGTCATTACTTTGTGTGATAGGTCTGTTTACAGAATCAGTCACAGATGAGGTCGCTATGAAGGGAAGGGAAAGAGTCCTTGGGGTTTACTGTGTCGCACTGTTTGATTCCACCCTGTATACACAGTAACACGAGTTAATTCAGAAGGAGGCAGAAGAGTCCATGAAGTCCGCCGGCGTCTGGGGAAAATAGTCGGAACATATAACACAGCTGCTGTTTGCTGCTGCATCAAGGGACGTGGTCTTTTGCTCTGCTAGAAATCACCACTCCTCCAGCGGCCTTTTGGATATAGGTTGACGTCCCTCCCTCCTTTGAATACAGTGGTACCTTGGCTTACAGACGCTTCAGGTTACAGACTCCGCTAAGCCAGAATTAGTACCTCGGGTTAAGAACTTTGCTTCAGGATGAGAACAGAAATCGCATGGTGGCAGCGTGGCAGCAGTAGGAGGCCCCATTAGCTAAAGTGGTACCTCAGGTTAAGAACAGTCTCAGGTTAAGAACAGACCTCCGGAACGAATTAAGTTCTTAACCTGAGGTACCACTGTAGTTACTTAGGGAGGAAGATATGGCCCTGATCCTTTGGTGGGGATGGGGCTTTTCTCTTGTGCAAGTCTCCTCAAATTGGGCAGGAGAGGCATAGTAGCATAACTGCTAATGACAATGATAATAAAAATGTTATTATTTATACTCTACCCATCTGGCTGGGTTGCCCCAACGACTCTGAGCAGCTTCCAACACTTATAAAAACATAACAAAATGTGAAACATTAAAAACCTCCTGATTCAGGGCTGCCTTCAGATGTCTTCTAAAAGTTGTGTAGTTCTTAATCTCCTGACATCTGATGGGAGGGCGCCACTACCGAGAAGGCCCTCTGCCTGGTTCCCTGTAACTTCGCTTCTTGCAGTGAGGGAACCGCCAGAAGGCCCTCGTAGCTGGACCTCAGTGTCCGGGCAGAACGATGGGGGTGAAGATGCTCCTTCAGGTATACAGAGCTGAGGCCGTTTAGGGCTTTAAAGGTCAGCACCAACACTTGGGCTGGAAAATGTACTGGGAGTCAATGTAGATCCTTTAAGGCCAGTGTTATATGGTCTCAGAGGCCTGATATCAGTTCCAGAGGCCTGATATCAATCCCAAGTACAGTATGAGGTGGATATGCTGAGCCCTGACCATAACTAACCCCTTCCTCCATCTGTATTCTTGTGCTCTTTTAACACTCATATGCCAAGCCATCCTTATTCTTATTTTACTTTTGTCCTGTGAGAAAAATGCACACAGCTTTACTTTTCTTCCCAACTGCAAAACCCATGATGCAATGAGACTGTGAGTTAAACATCCAGGCATGAAAACATCCCAGAGCTGTCAATGAACTAAAGCAGTGGCAAGCTCGAAGCAATGGAAATGCAAATTGAGGTGGCGGAAATATGACTCTACGGATGGACTGGGCTCTTGCTCAGAGATTGCAGAACATAACAAGAAACAGTTTTCTACTGGTGGCTTTCAAGGATGCATAGAAAACGCCATGTGTTTCCAAAGAAATAAAGACAGAATATGAACTATTGAAATGAAAATATAACTGAGGCATAATCAAGCTCAGGTCTAATGACTTCAGAACACAGCTTTCCAATGACTTCAGAAGATATCTTGTTAGCATGATTTCACTTTCTCTGTTGTACGGCTGCTTTGCCCATGATCTTTGCTTAGCTGCTTCCTTATTAATATGCATGCCGTAATGTCATTTGCTTTGCATTGCTTTGATGTTAATTCCTATGTTTTGGTGCAATGAGCTATTGTTATCCTCCTCTCCCTGGACCCAACTACATAATCAAAGAGCATCTATACTGAGGGAATAGCATTAATGGTAATTTCGCTTCCTTGTTCATGTATAAAATTCCAGAGCAGTAAAGGGAGTGAATTGTAAGTTTGCCTTAAACACAAGTGTAAGATTACGAGATGTGGCATTAAAAGAAAAAGAAAGAAGAGAAAAATGGTTGCGCTATGGACTGTAGCTGAAATGATTTTCTCCCTGAAAATTCACTTCAAATTTCTCCTTGGCAAAATAAGGTGCTAAATATTCTTCAGACAAGTCTCAAAATGCATGACCTATTTGATTTCTGAGCTTGATATCATATGATATTAGGCATCAATACCTGATAGCTGACAACTGACATTTGACAGTGTTTGATAGCTGGCAGATCCACAACCTTAAATATCTCATAGCTTTCGATGGATGACATATTACTATATTCAGTATTTGACAGAATTTTATAGCAGACATGCAATGGCATTTAGAATCTGAAGACTGTCCTCAATCACAAATTCTTGAATATGCTTGAGTGCAATTCTAGGCATGTCTACTAATAAGAAAGAAGAAGAAGAAGAGTTTGGATTTGATATCCCGCTTGATCACTACCCTAAGGAGTCTCAAAGCAGCTAACAATCTCCTTTCCCTTTGTCCCCCACAGCAAACACTCGATGAGGTGAGTGAGGCTGAGAGATTTCAGAGAAGTGTGACTAGCCCAAGGTCACCCAGCAGCTGCATGTGGAGTAGTGGGGACGCGAATTCAGTTCACCAGATTACGAGTCTACTGCTCTTAACAACTACACCACACTGGCTCTCAAGCAAGCCCAGTTGAATCCAGTGGGACTTACTCCCAGGTAAGTGGGTATAGGGTTGTACCCATAATCAGTTCTTTCCTGACGTACTGCAGCTCACAACCGTCTACAACTTTCTAAGTAACGTGAATATACCTGTAGAGTGAGAGCTCTTTGCTTTCTAAAGTTAAATTTATGTTTAATTTTAAAAGACCAATTATTGCCAAAGATTTATTAATCCACTGATGCACTGGAGGCAATTCTTCAGAGTTCATTTCTTCGCTATTAATATTTTCACTAGTGTTAGTAAATTAAAAAGTAACTTCATTTCATTCCTGGGTTGGATGGCTGTCGCCACATTGTGCAGCAGTAAATTCCACCAGCTAATTATAGGTTGTGTGAATAAGTAGTTTCTTTTAACTATCCTGGATGGGCTGCAAATTAATGTCATAACCCAGAGACCCTGCATTGTGTGACAGAGTCAGAAGAACATGAAACTCTAGCTCTTTCTCTGGGGAAGGAATGGCCACAACCATCTCCAGGACTTTCTTAACCAGAGGACACAGTCTTGCTGCTCTCCTCGGACTCAGAGGAAGAATCTCCCACATTACCCTGCTCTCCCTTGCCCTACATAACCCAAGAATCAGGTGAGAGCCCTTTAAGAGCTAGCCAGCTCCTCTGGGGAGGGAGGACATAAGCATTATAGTTCAGACCATGTCTATATAAGGCTTTAGCTGGAGCTATGTCCTTGCCAAGACAGCAGATTGCATAGATATTTCAGTAGACGCCTGGAGCTCTCCAAGGTCCTGAAGAGGCTTTCAGTGACCTCTTGATGGGACACTGCTGGTCTCCCTCTGTGAATCTTGAGCTCTTGTAGAACAGAACCAGTAACTTGTAGAATAACCCTGAGTTTGGCAAGTGATAGTCAACTAAGCTTTACTCAGAGTAGGTCCACTGAAACTAATGGACCTGAGTAAAACTTAGTTGACTACCACCTAGTGCTATGAAAGGAGGAGGAAGGGTATCTGTCTACCTTCTCTGACATAGTTCAGATGTAAATAGAGATAGGTGAATGTGTGCATTTTAGTTCCTCTCAGTTTCTTATTTATCCAAGCTTAAATTCAGTTTTCTGCATCCACATTTCTGCAACAGTCTGCATTTTTTTTAAAAAAGTCCACACAAAAATGCATTCACATTGGAGTATGCATTTCTCCTATGATAAACATTTTTCAGTACAACTTTACTAAATATTATACACATTTTTTTCAAGCTTGGAAACTGTTTGACAGTATTGTGTGCTGCTTCTTCTTGTGGGGCAATACAGTCCTTATCAGCATTATTGCATACTTATAATGCAACTTTCCCCAATATAATCATTCAGACCGGATACTGAGGTCCACTTCCGAGGGTCTTCTGGCGATTCCATCACTGCGAGAAGTAAAGTTACAGGGAACCAGATGGAGGGCCTTCTTGGCCCTGTGGAACGCCCTGCCATCAGGTCAGGCATCAGGGAGATAAATAATTACACAACTTTTAGAAAACATCTGAAGACAGCACTGTTTAGGGAAGTTTTTAATGTCTGACATTTTATTATTTTTTATATTTTGCTGGAAGCCGCCCAGAGTGGCTGGGGAAAACCAGCCAGATGGGCGGAGTATAAACAATAAATTATTATTATTATTATTATTATTATTATTATTATTATTACATTTTAACTTACACATTTTAAGTATCTTTTTGGGTCGAAGAAGCGCATCACAAAAGTTGGAGAAGTGCAAAATTGAAAGGACAGCAGCATTTTGGTTCTGGTGTCGTTTTGAGAAGTGCAAATGAGAAGGTTTGCATTCAGATGTGATGTGGCCCAACTTCCTCCATTGCTAGATGCTTCCCAGAAGTTTTTCTTTAGTTCACACAGCTTGTATCCACATCCAGCGCCGTTGAGGTACATAGAATGCTGGAGTCATCCCTTATCAAGAAGACTGGGCTTTTGCAGTCTTCTGATAATCCGGTAATCTCATAAAACCTTTTGATGTACATGCATTGTTGAATGACCTCACATTGCAGCTTGAATCTTCTGTTCATTGTGGGGATACACTGCATTGCACAACATCCCCCTGTGCTTGCATTCTGCTGCCCCAAGTATGAGGGGAGTACCTTCAGCAAATGAACAACCTTCTTCTAAGGAACATCCAGGCTGATGCTACTTGCATTGTCCTTTTTTTAATCCTCCTAAACTGCCTTTAGAACTTGTCATATGTCATAAGACGCAGTCAGGGCCAGATTAAGGCAAGTCGAGGCTCTAAACAATGCCTAATTTAAGATGCCCCCATACCATTATATATAAAAAAAGCCCATGTCATTCTGACAGAACGAACAATGAAAATAGAAATAACGAACTTTCACACTTGCAATCCAGCAGACTGCAAACTAACAATCTAAGCAAAAGGTAATAATGTAAAATTTGAGATTTAGGAATTTTGGGGGGTGAGTGGGATGGTAGCTAACAAATTCATTATGACTATGCATGGCTTTCACAATGAAATTTCTGCCTCGCCTCCCTCCTGCATTCCGCTAAATCTGTTCTGGGTTTCCCTCCAACCCACTGGAATAGATTTGGGAAGGGCATGGATGTGCTCAGGACAATAGGCAAAAGTTTCCTTGTTCAAGTGGAATAATAATAATAATAATAATAATAATAATAATAATAATAATAATGAAGACAGGAGTGCCTGGCATGCTCTGGTCCATGGGGTCACGAAGAGTCGGACACAACTAAACGACTAAACAACAACAACAACAACAACAAATTTATAACCCGCCCATCTGACTGGGTTTCCCCAGTCACTCTGGGCGGCTTTCAACAGAACATTAAAAACACGATAAAATATCAAACATGCAAAAACTTCCCTAAACAGGGCTGCCTTCAGATGTCTTCTAAAAGTCAGATAGTTGTTTATTTCCTTGACATCTGACGGGAGGGCGTTCCACAGGGTGGGCGCCACTACCGAGAAGGCCCTCTGCCTGGTTCCTTGCACCAATGGGACAAGTTAGTTGGACCCCACCCTCTGTACTAAGAGGCCCTCTTTTAATTTCAGGCACTGACCTGTAGCTTAATTTGCTGGTATGTAAATCCAGCACTGGGTAAAGTATGCATTTAAAAAAGGGAGTATGAAATAAATTCAACATGGACGGAAATGTCACATCACCCGAAACACAAGACTTCTACTGGCATCCATTCACAACTGAGTGGAAAGTAAAGTAATAAAACCATGTGCCATGATGGGCGAATGGCAAGCCGCAGAGAACGAATGACCGGCTGTGTGGAAAAAGCTGCTGTGGAGAAGTAATTTAAATTAGTCCCCTTGCAGTGGCTCTTTAATATGCAATGGCCCCTAGGTAAGCAGTACATGGTCTGGCAAAGAACTTGATTATAAGGTGGGCTTCCGATATGGACATTTCTTAGAAAAGTTATTTTGGTTTGCGGAAGCTGTGCTGGGTCAATTACAGGGCGAAGTATTGTGTTTTTTTTAATGTGTGTGTGTCAATACACGGTTGTGCATGCAACAGACACACACACACACACACACACACAGAGGCATGCTTGCTTTGAATAAAGAAGTGCCCTTAACTTCTTGGGTCGCCCCCCTTTTTGCTCTCTTTTGGTTGTTGATTAACCAGAATTGTAAATCAGAGTAGGATTTATTCAGACCCTGTGTTTTATTTGATAAACGTCAAAGTATGTAAATACAGAGCTCTCCTTCCTACAGTCGCTGAAACAAATGGAAAAAACACATTTATTAGCATAGAGATGAGTTTAATCAAATCAGTGGCGAGTACAAATTAGCCACAGGAAATGTAATGAGCTGGGAATTAATTAGCAGCATAATGATAATAACTTCGCCTGCTGATTACCTTGCGGCCACGGCACTCCCCAAAGGCCTTTCTTGCGTTTCTCCAGCAGCTGATCTTTTCTGTTGCAAGAGTCCCTGAACTGGAACACTATGGCCGACAGCTCCGGAGGAGCAGAGCGGAGCGATGGGAAAGGAGGAATAGAAGGAAGGAGGGAGGGAGAGGGGAGGTTTGACGGGAAGAGGAGGCGCTGAATAAAATTAAGCCGGCCAGGCTTCACATTTGCAAGTCTTATGACTTTTGCTAGAGCTATCCTCATCTGAAAGAGCTGTATGCTGCCTCTCTGTGGGCAAGGGCTCACCAGCGGCCCAGGGTTCAAATCCTGGGACTCTTGTTAACAGGATGTAGAGACCTGTGGGTAAAGGGCAGTATACAATTTAATAAATAGAAATTTTTAAAAAATTAAAAATATCTTACTCTTTACGGCACTATGTCAACTTGCACTGGGATGTCAGTTTCACTACAGCGCCACCCTGCAGATGGCTGGAGAGGGTACTGCAGTTTTTATAGCCCAGCAGGATCAGGTGACCTGAGGAGCCAATCAGATCCCGTCTGCTGAGTCTGGCTTGGTTTCTTATGCTGAGTCGCTGCAAACTTCACCTGCCGACGCATCCGCTTGCTTGCTCTGACAATGAGCTCCCCAAGGAAGTGGTCATTTCATTTGTAATTTAGAAGAACAAGGTAAAATGTGTGAGGAGCAGCAGCAGTAGCAGCACACGGTGTGACTAAGAAATCAAAAGCACCATCTAGCCACAGGCTTCCTCTTGCAGAGGACCATGGGCTGCTGGGATGGAAGCCACCTCACACCAGTTCAATTAGTCCATTTTCTTCCAACACCACAAGCGACTCACTTACCGTACCACTGGGGAACAGCAAACACAGTGAGTCTGAAAGCAAAGCACCTCTGGAGCATTTGGATGATTAAACTGTCTGGCCAGGATGAAGGTGTCGGTCTCCATCTCGGGTAGCACTTTTTCAAAGATGGACATTGCGTGAGACAGAAAACAAAAATTGGCCACTGCTGGGGTGAGAGGTGGGATAGGATGTGCAAATTAACTGTTTTGACACCAGCAGTGTTGGAGAATGATGCGAGGTGGACAGAGAAAAGGCGAAGAATATTTGCTTTGGGGTTTCTTTTCCTCTTGAAGTATGCTGGATATGGGACGCGGGTGGTGCTGTGGTCTAAACCACAGAGCCTTGGACTTGCCAATCAGAAGGTCGGCGGTTCGAATCCCCGCGACGGGCTGAGCTCCTGTTGTTCGGTCCCTGCTCCTGCCAACCTAGCAGTTCGAAAGCATGTCAAAATGCAAGTAGATAAATAGGTACTGCTCCAGCGGGAAGGTAAATGGCGTTTCTGTGCACTGCTCTGGTTCGCCATGCTGGCCACATGACCCAGAAGCTATACGCCGGCTCCCTTGGCCAGTAAAGAGAGATGAGTGCTGCAACCCCAGAGTCGTCCGCGACTGGACCTAACGGTCAGAGGTCCCTTTACCTTTACCCATGCTGGATATATCACTGGACAAAGCACAATGTGCTCAAAACCAAGGCATTAAATGCAGCCCTCCAAGTGATGTTGGACTCCAAGTCCCATCAGCCCCAGCCAGCTTAGCAAATAGTTGGGGATTGTGGGAATTGTAGTCTAGCAACATACAGAGCTTGCCCCCTCCACATGAATGCTTTGTATCATGTCTGAGGCGCAAAGACCACTCTGCTTGTATTTTATTTGCCCATGTGCATTTTAATTTCATCTCCAGATGCTTTCCCTTCCCTTTCACTTCTAAGATAAAATGCCCCATACAACTTGTGGATTCTAAATATGCAACACAGCTTAAAATGTCCGCAACACTCAGAAACAGCTCATTAATGCCGGGGTGATGATTCTCTCTGCAGGGAAGCCAATTGCAAAGGGGTGTCCTGAACCATGCAAGAGTGGTGCTTCCATTGAACAGCAAAGAAGTTCATCCTGCTTCACTGCAAATGGCATATTTGCAGGGAAGCTGCTTGAAAGGGAGTGCTCTGTATCTGGCAGGATTGGCACATCTACAGAGGCATTGATCTTGCTTCTTGCAAGCTGCTTCCCTAAGGATTATCCTCCACCAGGGCCAGGGCCTTCTCAGTGATGGCTCCAACCTGGTGGAATGCTCTGTCCCATGAGACCAGGGACCTGCAGGATTTACCGTATTTTTCTCTCTATAAGACGCACCAGACCACAAGACGCACCTAGTTTTTGGAGGAAGAAAACAAGAAAAAAAATATTCTGAATCCCAGAAGCCAGAAAAGCAAGAGGGATCACTGCGCAGTGAAAGCAGCAATCCCTCTTGCTGTTCTGGCTTCTGGGATAGCTGCGCAGCCTGCATTCACTCCATAAGACGCACACACATTTCCCCTTACTTTTTAGGAGGGAAAAAGTGAGTCTTATAGAGCAAAAAATATGGTAACTTCCTTCCACAGGGCCTGTAAGACAGAGCTGTTCTACCTGGCTTTCTATTTGAACTTAGCCTGATCTTTTATTCCCCTTCCTTCCCCCCCTTCCCTTTTTGTGAAGATTACCCGCTCTGGGATCCCACAGCTAATTCTCCCCTGGTCTCCTCACTGGTCCAAATAGGACTAATTTAGCCAGCTAGCCCTGGTGATCATCTAATGTTGGATGGATTTTCCCTCCCCCTAAATTTATTTTTGAATTCTAAATTTATTGTTATTCCTGTTTTATACTGTATTTTATGCTGTTTTTTGTCGCATCAGTTAAGTGTTTTAAACTTGTTGTTAGCCGCCCTGAGCCCGGTTTTCTGAACCGGGAAGGGCAGGGTATAAATAAAAAAATATTATTATTATTATTATTATTATTATTATTATTATTATTCTCTCAGCAAGGAGAGTCAGGCAGCAGAAGAGTCTCTTGGCAAAGGTCTGGGCCTTTTTGTAGGGTTTTCTGCCCAATGCCTGCCTCTCCTGTCTGCCTGATGCCTCACCCCTGAGAGCCACAGATCACTCTAGGCCACCCAACATGACCTGCAATGATCCATGGCTTTCTGCACCTGAGTCATCCAATGCCTGAGTTTCTCTGAATTTGTCAGATTTGGCTCAGGCCTCAACTGAATCTATTGCTCAGCCCTAACAGCTACTAAGGTAAAGGTAAAGGTACCCCTGCCCGTACGGGCCAGTCTTGCCAGACTCTAGGGTTGTGCGCTCATCTCACTCTATAGGCTGGGAGCCAGCGCTGTCCGCAGACACTTCCGGGTCACGTGGCCAGCGTGACAAGCTGCATCTGGCAAGCCAGCGCAGCACACGGAAACGCCGTTTACCTTCCCGCTGGTAAGCGGTCCCTATTTATCTACTTGCACCCGGGGGTGCTTTTGAACTGCTAGGTTGGCAGGCGCTGGGACCGAACAATGGGAGCGCACCCTGCCGCGGGGATTCGAACCGCCGACCATGCGATCGGCAAGTCCTAGGCGCTAAGGTTTTACCCACAGCGCCACCCGCGTCCCTAATAGCTGTCCCTAACCGCTACTAGCGCTGACATAAATGAATGCCAGAGGGCTGCAATATCTGAGACCAGAATGTGTTCTGTTTTAGTCCAAGGTCACTTGATTGTCTGAGATTTTTTTAGAATAAGGCAGGTTTTGCCTCATACAATTTCCCCGTCAAAGCCTTTTCTTTTCAAAACTGGGCTGTTCCCATGGAAAATGCGCCCCAGTTTATTCTAATTGGGGTTACTTATATCAGTCCTCGGAGGATGATTGATTAAGTGCTCTGATCGTAACTGTGAAGCAAGCAGCGGGAGTTTGTGTAAAAAAAAAGAAGAGGGTTTGGAAGTCTCGCTGGATAAATTATTCTGATGAAATCTGACCTATTATAAATCTAGTTTTACTTCCCTGTGGTGAAGGCTTGGTTGGGTAATGCGCAGTCTCTATTCCAACACTGCAGAGGTGAAACAGGTGTCGGATTTGATATTTCCTTTAGGACACAAGCTCTTTTACTAAACAGCAACCAAGGGAGTCCTGTCCTGGATCGGGACCATAGTGTCAGGGCAGGGGTTTTTGTAACTGTTTCTTCCTTCTTCAGCCTTGATCTGGATGCTCACAGAAATACAACTGCTATTTACATAGAATCATAGAATCATAGTTGGAAGAGACCACAAGGGCCATCGAGTCCAACCCCCTGCCAAGCAGGAAACACCATCAGAGCACTCCTGACATATGGTTGTCAAGCCTCTGCTTAAAGACCTCCAAAGAAGGAGACTCCACCACACTCCTTGGCAGCAAATTCCACTGTCGAACAGCTCTTACTGTCAGGAAGTTCTTCCTAATGCTTAGGTGGAATCTTCTTTCTTGTAGTTTGGATCCATTGCTCCGTGTCCGCTTCTCTGGAGCAGCAGAAAACAACCTTTCTCCCTCCTCTGTGTGACATCCTTTTATATATTTGAACATGGCTATCATATCACCCCTTAACCTCCTCTTCTCATCAGGAAGAACGTCTCCACAGAAACCAATGGGAGCTTTTCTCCCAGGGCAAACAGCAGCTGTACATGTGTGTGTAGATCAGGATAAGGCCCATGTTGGGAACAAAGGATTAGAGTCCCCCCTCCATGCTATTTTCCTGTCCTGATCCCACCAGTCACATCCTGAATGCTATGCCTAAGATTAACATGGGTCAACAGTACAAGGGAGTAAGCTGCTACAGACTCTGAATCAAAAGTGGAGATGCTATATGTACTTTCCCTTGTTTGCTTGATTTGTAACACAGGAAAATCTTTAATAAAAAACTAATTAAAAGCAAAAGCCAGAAAACGAAGTACAGAAAAATGTAAGTAATAGTACCACACTTGTAAACCACAGAGCCTAGGGCTTGCCGATTGGAAGGTTGGTGGCTCAAATCCCCGCTTGGGGTTGAGGCTCTTGGAGCTGTTGCAGCTCAGACTGAAAGCTTACATAAGAGTTATAGGCTCCAACCATTCCTGGTGTTCAGCCAGGTCCTGACAGTGAACTGGTCGGCGGTTCGAATCCCCGTGACAGGGTGAGCTCCCGTTGCTCAGTCCCAGCTCCTGCCAACCTAGCAGTTCAAAAGCACACCAAAAAGTGCAAGTAGATAAATAGGTACCGCTCTGGCGGGAAGGTAAACAGTGTTTCCGTGCGCTGCTCTGGTTCGCCAGAAGCGGCTTAGTCATGCTGGCCACATGACATGGAAAAACTGTCTGCGGACAAATGTTGGCTCCCTCGGCCAGTAAAGTGAGATGAGCGCCGCAACCCCAGAGTTGTCCGCGACTGGACCTAATGGTCAGGGGTACCTTTATCTTTACCTTTATTCTGCCTTGGTGAAACCCCACTTAGATTAGTGTATCCAATTCTGGGCATACCAGTTTGAGAAGAAACAAAATAAAAAAAAAATCCTTCCAGTAGCACCTTAGAGACCAACTAAGTTTGTTACTGGTATGAGCTTTCGTGTGTATGCATGCTTCTTCAGATACATCGTGCATGCATGATTTCTGCATGCACACAAAAGTTCATACCAATAACAAACTTAGTTGGTCTCTAAGGTGCAACTAGAAGGATTTTTTTTCATTTTGTTTCGACTACGGCAGACCAACACGGCTACCTACCTGTAACCAGTTTGAGAAGGCTATTGATAAAATGGAACATGTACAGAGAAGGGTTCAAGCTAGAAGAAAGGAAATTCCAACTAAACATTAGGAAGAACTTTGTGATTGTAAGAGCTGTTCAACAGTGGAAAAGACTCCCTCAGAAACTTTTGGACTCCCCTTCTTTGGAGGTTTTTAAGCAGAGGTTGGATGACCATATCTGTCAAGAATCTTTTAGTTGAGATTCCTGCATTGCAGGGGGTTGGATAACCCTGGAGGTAACTTCCAACTTTACAGTTCTATGATTCTATGGCCTTCAGTGCTTATTGCTTTTAAAGCCAGGTCTCTAGCCCTCATGATCAGATGTCAATATCATTTCATTAGATTCTGTTATCCCTTCACATAGCCCAAAAGGAGTCCCAAAGTGATAACCTCCCTATCTTAGGGTTGTTAGGTAGGTTTGCAGGTAGGTGGGCAATGCCAAGCACCGGAGGCTTACTTTGTAGGATTTCTGGTGGGCACAGCTTTCTGGAGAGAGAGGGAGCAACAGACGCCCAAGACAACGGAAGCTGGGAAAGCACTAAGTGCTAATGATGCCGTGCAGTTCTAATAGGGCGCTAATGGTGCCACATCGCAAAGCCTTGCCACTTCTGCTCTGTTTGTGCCTGCAGATCAGCTGGTAATTACAGAGTAATTACTCTGAGACATGCACTCTGCTTTCAAAGACAGGAAAAGCCATGTAATGTTCTTGTCCTCTGCACCACACTCAGGATGTAATGCAACAACAGCCAAAAGGCAGAAACTTTGCAAAAAAGAAAACAAGGGAAGGGAAGGGAAGGAAGGGAAACAATAAAGGAAGAGGAGGAAAGATGTTTATTATTAAGTGTGCTTTTATTTGAACTTTAGACTCTTTCCACCATCCCCCCCCCCATCCAATCAGCACATAAATTGCATGGCTACCGTTATGGCACATTGATTATTTGTTCACAGTCATATTACTTGGCATTCCTTTATATAGCACCTTTGAACGATCACAGCACTTAGCATGGATTATCTTGCTGTAATCTAATGGTTAGACTAGCGACATCAAAGAGCCAGGATGGGCTGGAGATCACTGTGAAACACCCCCACAGTGACAAACCACAAACCAAGTCCTTTATTTCCAGAATCCAGCTGTTTATGGATTCTATTTGTCGCTGAGTACACCTCAATAAAGAAACAGTAGATCAGTCCAGAGTACTGTGGTTGTCTTTGTGGTTAAAGGGCCATAGCTCAGTAGTATAGCAAAGGCTTTGCATTTTATTTACAGTGGACGCTCAGGTTGCGAACGTGATCCATGCGGGATGCATGTCCGCAACCCACAGTGTCTGCAACCCGCAGCGGTGCATCTGTGCAAGTGTGGGTTGCGATTCGGCACTTCTGCGCATGCACAAAGCGTGATTTAGCGCTTCTGCACATGCGTGACCGCTGAAACCCGGAAGTAATCTGTTCCGGTACTTCTGGGTTTCGGCGGTCCGTAACCCAAAAAAACACAACCTGAAGCGTCTGTAACCCGAGGTATGACTGTACTTATCGGACAAGATGTATATATCACAATAAAAGCTCTAAGACGCTTATAGCAAATACTAAAATAATCAATAAAAGCAGTTAAAGACAATTGTGAAGAATTAAAATTAACAGTGAAAGAGAGTGAGACACACCAATACCTATGTGGCTGAATAGGATTGCCTAAGCAATAATAATAATAATAATAATAATAATTTCTATACCACCCTTCATCCAAGGATCACAGGGTAGTTTACAATATAAAAACACAAAAATACATACCATAGCATCAAATAAACACACACACACACACACACACACACACACGCACACACAGTTTAAAAGACCATAGATTAATTAAACAAAGGCCTGGGAAGAAGGGTTATCAAGCTCTTTGTTCTCCCACTGTCCTCCTTCCACCATGTGAACCCTGCTACTAAGGAGGTCTAAGATGGATGCTCCAAGTTTAGACCATGTGACTTAAGCAACCCATCTATGTGTTTCTATACAAATAAGTTAGAAACACTTGCCATTTGGAAACCTGTTATACTGCCTGTCTTTTCTTGCTGCTGTTTGAAAAAGCACATGAACCTGACCTTTGAAGAGTTTGTAAGTATACCATTTCTAACTTATCAAGCATATGGTCTTTTTCTATGCTAAGAGAAGTGGGGACCATTGGAAGCAATTTAGAAGGGGATATTTTGAAGGTCTAACATACTTTATTTCCTCGCTTTACCTTGCTGCATATTTTGAGATTTTAAATCTTAGCTGGTGTTCTCTCACCAAATGAATTTCTACCCAATAACTCAGAGGTCCATGGGCTGGGCTTTAGTTAAGTCTTGCAGTATAGGTGCTCACCTAATAGAAGCTTTATACAGTGCTACAGCTGTCCAGGTGTTTAATGTTTGAAGGCTAAAAAAGGCGAATCTGCTGACATATGTGACCTGGAAACCACAGAACCTCTATCCAGATGTTTTTGCATATTGCTTGCTTCTGTGATGAGACAATATTGTTAGATTTCGCCAAGCACCTTTTTCCCCTCCAGCCATTATCTGACACACACAAAACACACACAAACACACTTTTCTACTTTAAAAATAAAGGAAGATCAGACTCAGACAGCTGTGTTAGGTCAACCTTTCACATAAAGGAAAGAGTTGTGCTCTCATTGTGGCTCTCATTGTAAAGTGGTCTGGTAAATATTTACCCAAATGAATTTTGCAGTGAATTTCTGGTGTGCGTGTGAGAGAGTGTGTGTACACTTGCGGAAATCCAATGAAGATTCAGGACAGCTAAAAGAAAAAAACTTATTCACACAGTGTGAAGTACAGTTGTGGAATCCACTTCCCCAGGAATAATAATAATAATCATAATAATCATAATAATAATCATAATAATAATATATTTATGCCCCGCCCATCTGGCTGGGTTTCCCCAGCCACTCTGGGCGGCTTCCAACAAAACACTAAAATATAATACCTTATAAACATTAAAAGCTTCCCTAAACAGGGTTGCCTTTAGATGTCTTCTAAAAGTTTGGTAGTTATTTTTCTCTTTGACATCTGGTGGGAGGGCGTTCCACAGGGAGCTAATGGGGCCTCCCACTGCTGCCGCGCCGCTGGAGAACAATTTCTGTTCTCATCCTGAAGCAAAGTTCTTAAGCCGAGGTACTATTTCTGGGTTAGCGGAGTCTGTAACCTGAAGCATTTGTAACCTGAAGCATCTGTAACCTGAGGTTCCACTGTCTTCAGAGGTGGGTTGCCTCTGTATCTGCACATGGTGGTTTAACTAAGTTGCCATGGTTGATTGCAATGTGTTGGCATGCGGTTGGAGGTCCAGTTCCCCAAAGGTGATACCAAGTCAGCATGCAGAGCTTTGGGACAACTGGGGTTGCCATATGCCCTCTTTTTCCAGGACAGGTCCTCTTTTTCATGGGTAGAGTCATCCTAGCGATCCATAGCTAGAAGCAGAAGTTGTCAAACGTGTCCTCTTTTTTGCTCTTCAAAATATGGCAGCCCTAACAAAAATACAGAGTTAAAGCTCCTACTACGAAAGATCAGCAGCGCCTCTGAAAAAGGCATCGTTTTAGTAGATGTTCAAAGGCAGGTGGCTAAGGTCAGCGCTTTCTTTAAATTTGCTAAATTCTATTACTAGAATACCCTTGTAAAAAATGTGCTGGATATCTGGTGGGCAATAAAGACTCGGTGCAAATGAAATGCTGGTGTTACTTGTATTTATTGCGTATTGAGAGTTTACGAGCTAAAATCATAGCTTTATTACATATTGAAATTTTACAAGCTTAAGAAGACGCAAGGCTTTGTTCTGCTGCCTGTGATTAATGGCAGTTTCTGAATGCTCTGCCATTCCGGGGCGGAATCTTTCTGTTACTGACCTTTCCTCCCTATTAGATATGGGTCTGAGCAGGAGAGATGTTTTTATACATGAAATCTCCCTTGTTGCCTTTGATGCAGAAAAGCACACCCGGGGTGCATTCTGTGTGGAGTGTGATGCTTTTTAGGGAATAAAAACAAGTCTATGGAGCATCATTACAAAGATCAAGAAAGCGAAGCAATACACACACGTTTCATATGTCATTTCCTAGGTGGGGGGAACCCACTATGTGGTAGAGCCCAGTTATGAAACCTGCGCCTTCTCAGATGCTGTACTAACGAACTTGCCATTAAAATGCAAATGTGTCATTAAAAAGCGGAAGGGCTGTGGTGCAGTGGCAGAGCATTTGCCGGGCATGCAGGAAGTTCTAGGATCAGTCCCTGGCATCTCAAGGGAACAGCCCCTTCCTAAGAACCCTGGTTGAGTCACTGCCAGTCAGTGTATGCAGTACTGACCTAGATGGACCAATGGTCCGACTCAGTATAAGTCAGCTTCCTATGTCCCTAAACTATGAATAGGACACTTGTGTTAAATGGCTGATTCATTTTTATTTATTCGACTTATTAGTCGTCACCCAAAGGTCTCCAACGACTTGCAGCAAAGAGAAATATACAATGCCGCTATGTACTGAGTTGAATAGGATCCAAAATGCAGCAGTCTGATTGGTCCTAAAACAATAGGATCCAAAATGCAGCAGTCTGATTGGTCCTAGAACAATAGGACTCAGAATGCAGCAGCCTGATTGGTCCTAGAACAATGCAGCAGTATGATTGGTCTGCAGGAGCCACCCAATCCAGCTCCAGGTAGAAGTGAATCCACAACCACAGCCTACAGGAGAATCCCGGAATTAGCCAATCACGTGCAGCCCATGGTGTAAATAATGTATATAAAGCAGATATTTTGGGGGAACTTTCATTCCTCCTCACCACTATGAGCTGAATAAAGAGCATGAAATCCACTCTCGACTCTGAGTATATTTCAAATGCACAATGAAGTGGGATGTAATCCATTGGTATAGTCAAATGCAACATTCCTTTTTTCCCTAGAGTGGGCACAAACAGGAGGACATCCAGTCAGTGTAACTTCCTGTTCCACTGGTCTGGAGCTTCCTCCCCCCCATGTGACCAGGGAGATGAGCATGACCCTGGCTGAGTCACGCAGCCATTTGGTCAGTCTCTTGGTCGTCTAGTTGTGTCTTTCTATTGTGTTGTCTTGTTCTATCTTTTGCTGCCATGCTGCTCTCCTGCAGCCATTTTGTTCTATTAATGTAATTTTGCTGTCTGCTGGCTCTCAGCCAGCAGCACATGAGTTCAGCCTTCATTTGAGATTAACTCACACTTTGTTTGCATAACGACTAAGAAAAGCCTGCCTTTTGGAGATCATATCATGAACTGAAATGTGAGTAAACTTTTTGTTACTTTACTCAGAAAGACTCTTGTGTCTTTATTCATTTAGGAGGGACAAAAGGGGACACTAGGAAATGATCTTAACTAAGAAATTCAGACGAATCTGCAAACTAGCTTCCACATTTCTGCAGGGCCTGCAAGACAGAGCTGTTCTGCCTGGCCTTTGGTTTGGACTCAGTCTGACCCTTGTTTCCCTCCCTTATGGTTTTGATCTATGGAGTACTGTTAAAATGAGGCTGCATTTTAAATTGCATTTTTAACCTGTATTTTAAATTGGTCCCCCCCATTATGTGTTTATTGTAATTTTACTGGTGTTAGCTGCCCTGAGTCCGGCTCCGGCTGGGGAGGGCGGGGTATAATAATAATAATAATAATAATAATAATAATAATAATTGCTATTAGGTATACATTTGTTATCATCTTCTCTTATGTACCCAGCTGATCACTGCTCTTCGCAGGAGAAGACCTCCCACAAATGCCTTCTCATTAGGAGGTCCATTCTATACAACACAGGAATTGGACATTTAGTGTGGGAGCAGCCCCACTTTGAGACTCCCTCCCATTTTCATATCAGACAGGAGGCATCTCTGTATTTCTGCCACCTGTTGAACACCTTCTTTTTCAACGAGCCTCTTAATCAAAGGCCTTTAACCCAGCCTAGATCTGTGTTGGATGTGAAAGTGTTTTTATATTGGAAATGGTTAAAATTGTTTGCATTGCTGTTATTATTGTTAAACGGCTTTGGGAGATTTTAAATGGAAACAAACAAAAAGAATCAGCTGATAAACAATGTATAATAATTTTAATTTCCTTTAAGAGAATTCACTTAACCAATTAGCTGCTAAAAAAAAAAATACCGAAAAGGTGGGTTTTTACCTAGCGTCTGAAAAATTGAAAGACCACATCTGCATTATTCATTTGAAACAATATCAAATAATATCATATTGAAATGATATCATACCACTTTAAGCAGTCAGGGCTCCCTTCAAATAATCATGGGAAGCATAATTTGGTAAGAGGGCTAAGAGAAGCCCCCCCCCATTCCCCTCAAAGGACTACAGTTCCCAGAGCTCCCTGCAGAGAGGGATTGGTTGTTAAACCAATCTGAGAATTCTAGCTTTGTGAGAGGAGTAGGGGTCCCTGACAACTCATCACCCTTAACAAACCACAACTCCCAAGTTTGGGGGAAGCTATGGCTGTTAACATGCTGCTGCTTTTAAATGCAGTGTGGATGGTTGAGGAGAGACACCACAAGCTGGCGAAGGTTTCTTTGCTGGAACAACCACATTCTTCTTGGAAAAACAAGATGGTAGCTTCATGAGCCACATGTTCCCACATGAGTCTACCATAGGATTTAGATTTTCAGAGGCCCTTCATAGGGCACCTATGTGGTGAGCTGAGTGGTAGGGATAGACAAATCTGTCAATTTTAGTTCTGATTTCTCATGTTTTGAATTATTCGTTCAGTTAGCTGTACAGTCATACCTCGGGTTGAATGTGCTTCAGGTTAAGCGCTTTCGGGTTGTGCTCCATGGCAACCCAGAAGTAACGGAGCATGTTACTTCTGGGTTTCGCCACTCGCGCATGCGCAGATGCCCAAAATGACGTCACGCACATGCACGGAAGTGGCAAAACACGACCCGCGCAGACGCACTGCCGCATCTTACGTTCCATTCAGTATGCGAACGGGGCTCTGAAACGGATCCCGTTCACATCCTGAGGTACCACTGTATTTTCACATAGGTTTGCTTTTTTTAAAAAAAAAAGTTCTTGCAGAAATTTGACAGCATTTCTGTGCATTTCCCGACTAATACACACATATCTGTAGCTGATTTTGCAAAATGCAGTTGCAAGGAAGGAGTTTTTATACACATTTACCCACTAATATGCACTTCTTTTAAAAGCAGGAGAACTTCATTGCTCATGATGTCTGCGCTCTGCGCCTCCACGGTTGGAGGCATTTTGCCTCAGAATACAGTGGTGCCTCGCAAGACAAAATTAATTCGTTCTGCGAGTTTCTTCATCTTGCGGATTTTTCGTCTTGCGAAGCACGGCTATTAACAGCTATTAACGGTACTTAGCGGCTTTAAGAAAAAGGAAACAAACTCACAATTAAGAAAAAGGAAACAAACTCGCTATTAACGGTACTTAGCGGCTTTAAGAAAAAGGAAACAAACTCGTAAGAACTCGCAAGACGTTTTCGTCTTGCGCATCAAGCCCATAGGGAAATTCGTCTTGCGAAGTGACTCAAAAAACGGAAAACTCTTTCGTCTTGCGAATTTTTCATCTTGCGAGGCATTCGTCTTGCGAGGTACCACTGTAGCAGCTGCTGGGAATAAAAAAAAAGGTTGAGTGTTCTTGTGCTCTTGTCCTGCTTGTGGGTTTCGCACACACACCCATGAGAAGCTGGACTATTATTATTATTAATAAATTTATACACTGCTCTTCACCAAGAGATCACATTGTGGTTCACAGAAGAAAATAGATGGGCCTTTGGACTGGTCCAGCACAGCCCTTGCTATTCTTTAATTAAGTGTTTTTATATAGCCACATGTATCCTGCTGCTGTTACAGAAAGGGGGGGCACATAAGCAGAAGCCTGTTTTCGTTCCACCCTCCCACCCGACCCACACCCACGGGCGAGACGATGAGCTCAGGACCCGCTACAGCCCCTACACGGCGTCACACCAAGCAGCATATAATCCCTTTAATAAAATGCTAAAATCAACTCCTTTGCCAGTTTCCTACATTCCAGCGCTATTTTGCCCTTGAAAAAGGGACTCCACGAAGTGCCCAGAGGTGACAATTGCTGAGCTGATTGTTGGCCAAGGAAAGCCTAATCCATGGGTAGGGAGACTAAGGCCGGGGGGCCAGATCCGGCCCAATTGCCTTCTAAATCTGGCCCGCGGATGGTCCAGGAATCAGCGTGTTTTTACATGAGTAGAATGTGTCCTTTTATTTATTGCATCTCTGGGTTATTTGTGGGGCCTGCCTGGTGTTTTTACATGAGTAGAATGTGTGCTTTTATTTAAAATGCATCTCTAGGTTATTTGTGGGGCATAGGAATTCATTCATTTTTTTATTTCAAAATATAGTCCGCCCCCCCCCCCAAGGTCTGAGGGACAGTGGACCGGCCCCCTGCTGAAAAAGTTTGCTGACCCCTGGCCTAATCCCATCACCAGACTTGCCTAGGGATCCAGACATACAAAGGAAGTTCTATTGTACTTTGGGTGGTGGGACTTCAGAGGTGTTTGCGTATGCTAATCTTATACCTGGGTCTTGCCCTGACATGTTTTGCCTATGCTAATCTGGTACCAAGGACATGTCTGGAGATGTTTGCCAAGGTTGAACTAGTGTAAACCCCTGTCTACCCCTCCCCTTTTGTGACATGTCAGTGATGTAGCGATGATGCTGTACGAACTGTATTCTGGGATATGGTGGGAAGTTTTAAAAGTCAATGTCGCCCCATGTTCTGAGTTTATTCGCTGCTGTTGGAACCTGTTGAGCAACAATAAAGGATCTAAGCCTACTGACTGCCGTTTTGCTCCAAATTGCTTGGCTGGAATTACTGACCACATGGACCCGTGGGGGACTTGGACCCCGGTGATCTGGCCTGTTGAGTAGTCTCTCAGCCCATAATTTTCTTGAACAGACACCGGCTTGAAAATTAAAATGAAATAAATATGTATAAACAAATGAATAAATCTGCGGCCCGAGACGTGCAATCGAGAGCGAGACTATTAACCCGGTTACACGGCAGTCAGCCACAGGCCTGCTTTGAATGTTTAAGCGTCCTCTGAAGGAGGGCGGTGGGTGGGGGGAAACGAAATGAATTTTTCATCTATCACTACAGCAAACAGTCTGGCTGTAGCGTGCTGAGGGGGATGAATGGCCATGTGTGCTGTTTCTTAATGGGAAAAGATGATAGAACGTGAAGTGATAGGAAAGGAAGCAGGCTGCCTCCTCTCCCTCTCACGTTCAAGGGATTACATGTCAAGCGCGGGGGCTTTCGAGAGCACGGCTTCATAAATTTCCCTGCTCCTCCCCCAGGACGGCATCTTACGCTTCGATGACACTTTTGGTTGACATCATTTTATCTCTGCCTCCAGGATGAGGCAGGCCCAATTGATTTCTTCTTCTTTCCTTTTGATCTCGTTGGCGTGCAAAGCTTACACATGACCGAGGGACTGAATTAAGAGAGACCTTTTTTTGGGGGGGAGAGGATGGTTGAGCTCTAGGGTGGCCAGGTGTCCTACTATACAGAGGACAGTCCTCTGTTTAGAGGTGTTGGCTTTTTAAAAAAATATTTTTATTAATTTTCCAATATAAAATTATACAAAGCAAAACATCCAATTTATCACAAACGTCGTCTTTTTGGACTTCCATCAACTCGTCTGATAATTCTCCGTCTTAATCACTTCTTTCACATTCCCTAATTTGATATTGCACTATAATAAAATCTTCCTTTACCTTATTTTTATACAATATTTCTACTATTAATTTTCACAGAACTTCCTGAAAACTTGCAAACGTTGTCTGATCATCACATATACTTTTCATATAGTCTGTAAATTTAACCCAGTCTTCAGTGAATTTCTGGTCTCGCCGGTTCCGGATCCTTCCTGTTAGTTTATCAAGTTCTGCGTATTCCATTAATTTCATTCTCCTAGAGGTGTTGGCTTTTGAAGGGCTGTCCAGTTGAAGGGAGAATAGGGGCCTTAAAGTTTCCCATCAACTATTCTTCCCCACTATAGTGAGGGGTATTTCATTTCTGACCTCTTTTAGACTTGAGAGCTGTTGTGCTTCTGATGACACAATTCCTCCCTTCACACACAGAAATCTCTATTTTTAGCTTGGTTGTGGCTGCCAGCTTTTCAGACGACCCCTGTATCATTGCCTTTAACCAAAACTCGAGCAGCTGCAATGTTTTGTTGTTGTTTTATTACATTTTGCAGGTGATAATGCCATTTGCCAATGCCTATACAGTGGTACCTTGGTTCTCAAACTTAATCCGTTCCGGAAGTCCGTTCCAAAACCAAAGCGTTCCAAAACCGAGGCGCTCTTTCACATAGAAAGTAATGAAAAATGGATTAATCCGTTCTAGACTTTTAAAAACAACCCCGAAAACAGCAATTTAACATGAATTTTCCTATCTAACGAGACCATTGATCCATACAATGAAAGCAATAAACAATGTACTGTCGTCGCACAATCAATCAATTAGTAGCTGAACTGGGTTCCACACAGTCACAAAAACAAAACAAAAAAAGAGCTGCAGAATCGCAAAGACAGACAGATCTCAGCATAACACTCAAAACAGAAGCGTAACACTCAAAATTGAGCACGTTCAGCTTCCGATAAAAGTTCACAACCTGGAACACTTACTTCTGCGTTTGCAGTGTTTGGGTTCCAAGTTGTTTGAGTACCAAGGCGTTTGAGAACCAAGGTACCACTGTATATCAATCTGATATGCAAGGCACAAGAGCATACTCTGAGGACTTATTTCCGGTCAGTTGGCAACCCCAGGCCTAACCCTCATTGTTTGCTTTTGAAAATTGTAGCACAGTGCTCAGAAGCAATCTTTTAAACTTGCCTGGAAGGCACACGTCTTTCAGGGTCTTTGTGCTGCTGGAGGGAAGGGGGGGGGGAATCAATGAAGGAGAAAAAGAACAAAATAAAGATCTCTAATTGTAAGAGAACAAGAGCAGTCCAATTCATTCCAGAAAGATGTTGTCCGTGTGTCGGTGTACAATAATAGGAACACCTTTACAGTTCTGGCTGTCATCATTTCCTAAGCACTACTATAAAATCTCTAACGGGAACTGGCCTTTGCTAAAACAAGGAGAAGATATCATATCCCTGGTGTGTGATATCAGGTCAGAATTAAGAAATAGCTTTGCCCCATCAGCAGAAAACCTTTGTGATTTCCTGTGGCACTTGGCAGTGCCGTACGGTATGCGTGGCACATTCGTTAAGTTAATTACAACCGTGTGGAGATTCATTGCAAATTGTTCCCAGTTATAACTGAAAAATTCACTGGAACAAGGAGGGCTAATTATATTCCACTTGTTACTGCTGTGCCTAGTTAATATTCCAACAGCTGCCTTGGCAAGATAATGACGGCTCCAGCCGAAATTACTGAACAAATAGATTTTTAAATCAGTAACAACATATTTACCAGTGTTAGGCCCCCTCCCTGTTAGAAAAAGTTAAGCCTGGCTAGAGTCAAGCCTCCACGTCCATTGAGAAGTTGCAAAAAAGGGGAAAGAAATCAACATTGCCAGCATTGTGATAATTTGGCATTCTCCCAGTAATTTGACCATTCTCCCAATGGTCAACCGGATGCTTATGTGGCACGCAGTGGCTGCAGTGGCACGCTCCCCTTCCGCAGCTTCCAGCAACCAGTATTCAGGACATACTAGCCCTGAAAGTGGAGACAGAACACCTTTGTACCCCTTTCCTGATATATATGAGATATTCCCTAACCAAAGTCTGATTGATGCTGTGAGATGTCTGAGCATGCGCGGGTTGTGATTCGGTGCTTCTGTGCATGCGCAAAGTGCAATCCATGCGGGATGCACATTCGCAACCCACGGTGTCCGCAACCCGCAGCAGCATGTCTGTGCATGCGCGGGTTGCGATTCGGCGCTTCTGCGCATGCGCAAAACGTGCTTTAGCGTTTCTGCGCATGCGCGGCCGCCGAAACCCAGAAATAACCCGTTCCGGTACTTCCAGGTTGCGGCGAGTCCGTAACCCGAAAAAACGCAACCTGAAGCGCCTGTAAACCGAGGTATGACTGTAAAAGAAACACTAGCAAAACAGCATTAAACATTGTAATAGGGGGAATAAGGGCTTATTTGATCATCCATGGAAATCATATCTTGGTTATGTAAACTACTGTTAGCAGCGAGGAAAAGTCAAAGTACGGGAATCATTTCTCTTTCTTTGCTTTGAATGCCAGCAAGCAAACCCTGTCACAGAATCATAAAACCCAGGGCAGAATACAATAACGCAGAGAGAGACATAAAATAAAACTCTAATAACCTTTCTTTTACTTCCTGGTGACCTGTATCAAATTGTTCAGGGCCTGCCAAAGTACCTCAGAAATCTTTTGTCCATTAATAGCTTGCTTCAGAAAAAGTTCCTCGCAGTTTTACCTCAGAAAACGGAACCTTCAGAGGCACATAAACCTTCAGGGCCTCTCCCTTTGTGAACATTGCTTTAAAAAGGCAATATTTTTTGGTTGCTTGTTTCTGGCATGCGTAATAAAATAATAAAAAATAAAAATAAAAAACTGTTTAATTTTTAAAAGCACAAACTTAACTTCAAGTTCTACATAATTTGAGCAAACCAGCTAAACTCTCACACATGGCTTTTCTCAGTAGGTATGGATGAATCGGTCAGTTCTGGTTCCTTTCTGCTTCTCATTTCTCTAATCTTAAGTTCAGTTGTCCACATTAGTTTGCGAATCTATTTTCTGAAGACCTCGTGAAAATTCAAAAGCATTTGAGTGAAATTTTCTCCTAATACACACATTTTTATTCAGTTCTGCCCAAAACACACTTTCACAAAGCAATTTTCCCCTTGTATAATGCATCTCCGTGTGCTATTTTTCACTAACATATACACTTCTATGCACACTTTATCCTTGAGAATGTATTTTTGGACACATTGCAAAAATTATGAAAAGTGTGAATTTTGCGAGTCAACTGTATTTAGGTTCCAAAATTCTTGTAGAAAAATTCACATTAGGTAGGTTTGCTTTTAAATGTGAACTGGATCCAATTTTTCTGCCATCCCTAGTTTGAAAGCAATATTTTTAGGTTATTTTACCCTATGTTGTCTAATAGGACACGGTTTCAATAATTTAGTAACATACTTTTTAATGCGGTTCTTGCTTTGCTCAAAAAGTAAACCAGCCATGAGAGATCCATATGCAAATTGTCCTGTTTAGAGACTACCATTGACCCTCCTTAACCTTTCGAACTGTTGTGTCAATGTTTACAGTGTCATCCTAGGGATGTCTACTCAGGAGTAAGTCCCAAGGACTTGCTCCCATAGGAAAGGGTGTACAGTACAGTACCTCGGTTGTCAAATGCTTCGGAAGCTGAACAATTTGGAACTCAAATGCTGACAACCTGGAATTGAATGCTTCCATTTTCGAACATGCCTCAGAAATTGAACAGCCTCTGAGACGTGTTTCTCCGTTTTTCCAATGGATTTTGCCGACTGGCAATTGTGCCTCGGTTGTCGAACATTTCAGAAGTCAAACGGTCTTCTGGAACAGATTATGTTCAACAACCGAGGTTCCACTGTATAAGGCTGTAGACTTAGGGGGCAAATGTCTTTGAACTTGGTGGGGTTACTTATGAGTAAACATCCAATAAGATAACGCCATTTGGTCGATTCAATCAGAGCATTCTAACTTGTGTTAGAACAAAAGGATGGAATTATATCAAAGCTAGAATTACAATGCCGTTGGTTAGAATGAAGCAGAAACAATAAAATCCAATAAAACTTTGCTTTTATTTATTGCTGAAGTTCACTATTTCCGCTGTAGTTATACAGTTACCCAACGTTTTCATTGCATGCCTTCCAACTTTTTCAGATGCAAAACTGGGGTTCCAGGCACTCACCCAGGGTCCATGGTCCTTTGGCACAGCGGAGAATGTCATAGCTTTAAGAAATATGGTTTAATCACCTATTTACACCTTCAGCCTGCATGGAGGGAGTCGAAATCTTACAGAATGGGAAGATCTTTCAAGAGGGCCTTGTACCCCACAACATGGAGTCCAGGGCATTTCTGCAGCCCACCTGCAGCCAACCTGCCCAAGATGGATCCCCATCATTCTTCCCTCCTTCTTCCCAGCAACCAAGACTCTCTTTTCCTGTCACCCAGTTACTCTGGCAAGCTTCCAAATCCTCAATTTCTCTTCACACCACAGGGCAGAGAGAAGGGCAGTTTTCCTGCATTGCTCTCAATGGCCCTGTATTGTTTCTTAATGGCCCTAGCTTGTCTCAGGTTGTTTTCCATAGCCTAGCCCAGGAATTCCTCTGCAGCTGGTATTTTCCCTTTACATCCCAAATCATCAAAATCCTACCATTTATTAATTTCTAAGGTTTAGGGGGTGTCCCCCTCCCAAATCATTATTGTGTACATATTGCTGTGCACCACTCTGATAATTTGAGATATTTGTAGGGCTATAGCTTGGTGTTTCAGTAGTGATGTATGGAAGTGAAAGCTGGACCATAAAGAAGGCTGATCGCCGAAGAATTGATGCTTTTGAATTATGGTGCTGGAGGAGACTCTTGAGAGTCCCATGGACTGCAAGAAGATCAAACACATCCATTCTTAAGGAAATCAGCCCTGAGTGCTCACTGGAAGGACAGATCCTGAAGCTGAGGCTCCAATACTTTGGCCACCTCATGAGAAGAGAAGGCTCCCTGGAAAAGACCCTGATGTTGGGAAAGATGGAGGGCACAAGGAGAAGGGGACGACAGAGGACGAGATGGTTGGACAGTGTTCTCGAAGCTACCAGCATGAGTTTGACCAAACTGCGGGAGGCAGTGGAAGACAGGAGTGCCTGGCGTGCTCTGGTCCATGGGGTCATGAAGAGTCAGACATGACTAAACGACTAAACAACAACAACAACAGCTTGGTGACAGAGCATCTCCTTTGCATGTCCCTTGTATCTCCAGCTACAGCTGGCAAAGATTTTCTGCCTGAAACCCCAGAGAGCTGCTGCCAGTCAGTGCATGCAATATTCAGCTAGATAGACCAGTTGTCTGACATAAGTATAATGCAAGCTTCCTATGTTCCACATGCCGTGTGAAATGGTAAAATCCTGGGCGGGGGAGTTTTATCTCTTGCCCCCGCTGGTTGTATAAGCTGGCTATTCTACAGCTCCACATGTGCTGTTGCAGCACAATCTTAGGTGCCTTCACGGAGCGCGTCTGAACGTTTTCAGCTGTTGCCTAATGCCTGGAACAGAAGGCAAAGCAGAGAGGCGTCAGCAGCGTCTGAGCTTCTTTTCTAATGGATGGCACAGCTTCGAGTTTATTATCCCTGCGATTACACTTCGCAGCTGCGAAATGATCTGAAATTGAAATAGCTCCCGGTCTCTTCAGACTGTTGCAGGGATGCATATAAGATCCATAGCCCCAGCGTAGCTCAGAGCAATTGCCCAGTCATTTGCCCTCGATAAGTTCAGAGCGAAAGAAAACCCTCAGAATTCTACCTTAGCAAGGCAGATTGTTGAACAATGCTACCGCCCAGCAAAGCTATGCTTGTTAGATAAGCACCATCTGGCCCAATATGTTAGCAGTTTCAACTATGGATCCACAAACTCAGGGGTGTTTGGTTCAAAAACAGTTAAGGGTTGGGTTTTTTTGGGGGGGTATGCAGGGCTGGATTTAGGTTTGATGAGGCCCTAAGCTGCTGAAGGTAATGGGGCCCCTTATATGTCCAGCTGTCTTTTGTCAACAACAAATTGTCACTGTTTTCTGTGCTGAATAGATGCTATATGGTAATTTATGGACCTATAGGTATCAAAAGCCATTTGCACGTGTGTGCCGTGCAACCGGTCCATGCAGAATGTAGGCACCCTATATATAGAAATGAGCAAACCAGGGATATCGTAAGGAGCAGGTTAGCAGACGGGGCCCATTACTTATGTCATAGGAGCCTACACAACACAAAACACTGTTGCTGTATATAGGTTTTCTTTACAGCATTTGTTTTTGGTTTTTTATTTTGGAAATGTACATCCAGTTTTTTTCACAGGGGCCCTAAGCTATAGCTTGTTTAGCTTATACAGTCATACTTCTGGTTACAGACGCTTCAGGTTGCGCACCGCGCCAAACCTGGAAGTACCGGAACAGGTTGCTTCCAGGTTTCGGTGCTCGCACATGCGCAGAAGCACTAAATCATGCTTTGCGCATGCACAGAAGTACCGAATCACAACCTGCATGTGCGCCGATGCGGCGCTGCAGGTTGCGAACACTGCGGGTTGTGAACGTGCCTTCCGCACGGATCACATTCACAACCCAAGCGTCCACTGTACATAAATCTGGCACTGTGTGCATGCACATTTCATTTGAGGAGGCACTTAAGTTCAATCCCAAATGCTCACAAAACCCTGAGATTTGTCAGAGCAGCTACTTTGGACTCTTTGGGTTGTAGCTAATGCTGCAGGGGTGGTACAGGGTTACCAACCTCCCCCTGAAGATCCTTTGGACCAATCCAATGCTCCTGCCACCGTGCCTGCACTGCGCCAGCCTCCCCAGTGCCTCACCTGTTACCAGGTGCAGCATCCAAGTTGAGAAGCCAGGTCAGCACACACCCCTGCTCTGCCTTGCTGGCCGCTGTCACAGATATTAAATATTGCACAGTTTGAAGCGACTGGAAGCATAAGAACTGACACCTTTGGAAATGAAGCATCATCGTCCAGGGCCATGGGAATATTATTCAAACTTTTACTGGCAGAACTTTCTTTAATACAGAATTGAAACATCAGCAACTTCTCCTTGAACTTTTCTACCCTGGCTGGACATTAGCAGAACATGTAACCAAGCCCTGTGCTTGCTTATTTCCTCCTCCCTCCCAATCCATTTTCCTTTCATGTTGTGTCTTTTTAGATTGCAAACCTATGAGCTGGAACTCTCTCTTTTTATATATATAAAAAACCCAACTATTCCTTAAGCTGCATTGGGAGCCTTCTTTGGCCAAAGGTTAGAATCAAAATTCTTTAAATAAATACGTTTAGTACAAATGTGCTTCATACAGGAGTGGCTGCAACAGATACCTAAAAAGACCTGCATTTCTTTCTCCCTTCCTTACACAGCATAACAGAAGCTAACTTTAAGAAGGAACCCCAAACTTTAATTTTACTATTATTACACCCGCACACGCACAAAATCTGTTTTTCTCTATCATGCGAGGCGAACAATTTGGTGGGACTCAGAGAAATACAAAAGATGGAACAAATGTTATTGTTATCCTCAATATACAGATGTTTATTCTTATCCCCCCCCCCTCCAGTCCTCCTCCTCCCATTCTTTATTTCCACTACTGTCTTCTCGGTGACATCATAAATAGGACTTGTCTCGTAGCTGTCTCCCAGAGACTTTTGTTTCCTGGGACAGGAACTTATTATGATGTCATGCGTTGAAACAGTTATAATCCCCATCCCTCTTCCCCTCCCAAATTGGAAAGTGTTAATGAAGGACAATAAAAAGAACCACAGTCCCCAACCCCCCCCTCCCTGGCACTAAATAAAAGAAAGCAGGGGGGAAAAACACACAGGAGAACAGTCCTTTGTGCCTCTCCGAAGAAATTCTTGTGAGCAAAGGGGGTCTTTACACATAATGGGTGAGCAATGACATTTTAATTGCTAGGGCACTCACCAGCCAATTTAGCACATGGGAAGTTCAAGGGCCCTATCCTGCAAGGAGCTGAAGGGCTTCTGGGAAGCGTGGAATACCCTCCGCTGTGACTCGCGGTCTCTGCATCTTGCCGCATCAAGCCCTTCGTCGTTCAAAGGCACATTGCGTCTCACAAGGCTGTGTATTCAGGTCAGGTTTCCTGGGTAAGAAAGAAGAGTGGGAATTGGTTCAGAATTGGTTGCACCCCTTCCAATGCAGCTGGGATAGCTCAGTCGGTAGAGCATAAGACTTCTTCATCTCAAGGTTGTGGGTTCAAGCCCCATGTTGGGTGAAATATTCCTGCATTGCAGGGGTTGGACAAGATGACCCCCGTCATCCTTTCAAACTGTACAGTTCTATGAAATGCATGAGATTCCTGGCATTAATCGTTTTTTGGGGGGCAGTTTCTCCATTAAGTATAATGTGAACAGTGCAACCCTATGTGATCAGTAAACAACTTTGAATTCAGCAAAATGCACTCCCAGCTAATAAGCATATATCGAACTGTGTGTGTGTTGGGGGGGATATATATATATTTCAGGGGAAATTATACATATAGTCAAGGTATGACTGCCAACCCATCAGAAAAGAGGGTGTGGCTAGATAATTGTTTGTTTTGCTTTTTAATAATTTTATTTATGCTTTTCAGGTTTATACATTTCATTAATTTTACAGTCATTTTAACGAGTCAAAACTTGACTTCCTTCCCTCTCTTTCTGTGGTTCCTTAAATTTATTTTTAATATCTTCCGCATATCCAAATTCAGTTAATTTACTCATTTATTTATCTACTTTAAATACCTACTCTTATAAAACTGCAGGTTATTACAATAATCCTGCCAATATTCTTATCTGTTTACTATTTACCTGTAAATATTCAATAAACCATTTCCATTCCTTTATAAAAAAGTTTGTTATCTTTATTTCTTATTCTTCCGGTAAGTTTCGCCATTTCTGCATATTCCAAAAGTTTTTGTATTCTTTCTTCTTTTCCTGGGACTTCTGCTTCTTTCCATGTTTTGATTTTAGGCCAGTTGCCAGAAAAGCACATTTTTCTCTTCTGCTCCTCCCCACTCAAACCAAATACTACAGTGGAACAGATTATTTCAGAAGGTGGTTTTCAGGGAACTGCCATCAGCTCAGACGCGAGAGGCGGAAGGGCAGTTGTGTTATAGGGAACCTCCAAAAGTCGTGCGAAGCAGTTCCTCCTCTGGTGAGGAGGAAAGCCCCACATCCAGTGGGGAGGAGGTGGTGGGACCAGGGGATGCTAGGGAGAGCCGCAACACTGACCCTGAGCAAGCTGGGGAGGAGGGAAGTACCCCTTTGCCAGCGACCACTCTGCGCAGTAGGTTTTGGCACAGGGAGGGGAGGAGAAGGTTGGGGGCCAAGCGACTGTTATGCTGGGGCAGGTACAAGGACCGACCACTCCCAGATTCTGCTAGCGACTGAGCCAGACATGAACTTGTGACGCTCTTCACTGTAAGTAGTTTTGCACTAAGAATAAAGCCTGGAAAAGACAGGTCAGAGTCTTGCCTGTTTGCTCTTGAGCAACCACACCACCATCTGACAGTGGTTGACTCTCCTTCATTGGAGGTTTCAGAACAGAGATTGGATTGCTGTCTGTCAGGAACTCTTTAGCTGTAATTCCTGCATTGGACTAAATAACCCTTGGAAACCTTTCCAACTCTACAATCTGTGATTCTGTACCCATCTTCCTAGTTTTCCCATTTGCATGTTTAGACCTTTAAACCTCCCCCTTAAATAAATTCAGACACACTTGACTCAAATCTTGGTTTGGTTTTTGGCAGAACTTAGGCCACAACTTTATTGATTACAGCAAGTGAGTGGTTGCATAGGCTCTGGTTCGACTAGCTCCCTGCACCCTTGCAGGTAGCGCTGACCCAGGGCACCAGCATAGGTCAGCCAAGGGTGAACACCTGGATAAGTGGAAAGCTGGGAATGGGCTAACTCCGCCACCCAAATGTCCCCCTGGACTCAGGCACAGGCACAACCCCTCTCAGGGGTTGACCAAACCACCGAGTCCCTGGATTCCTTTAACGGAATACCCTTCACATAGGGATGGTGAGAGTGTTCTCCCATCCCTATCACCTGAACCAGAGCCTATCTGCAACCTTACAAGTTGTGACGATTTGCTACGCGTCAGGCGAAACCCAAATGGCATCAACCAATCAGCCAAGTGGGGAAAATTCCTGCTGTGCCCCTGTCCCAACGACAGGTGACACATGACAGCATAGCAAGGTCAAGCGCACAAGCCCTAAATATAGGGAGAGGTGGGCGGGTGTTCCGATGCACGCACTGAAAGAGGAAGCTCTGGGTCACGTGCATAGGTATATATAGGTCCCTTGATCCATTTAGCCTGCATCCCATTGGCCTGATTGAACCCTGCATCAAGGGACCTACCAATCAGGTGTTGTGGCTATCCAAACATACCCACCCACAACACAGGGTTAGGTTGCCAGGTCTCACTGCAAAACGTGCCCTCTTTAAGGGAAGACCTGATTAAGCACAGAGAGAGTGATTTCTAATGAGACATGTATACCATTGTACAAACTATACAATAAATTCCTAATAATAATAATAATAATAATAATAATAATAATAATAATAATTTATTATTTATACCCCGCCCATCTGGCTGGGCCTCCCCAGCCACTCTGGGCGGCTTCCATAAAAACCACAAATACAGTAAAATATCACACGTTAAAAACTTCCCTGAACAGGGCTGCCTTAAGATGTCTTCTGAATGTCAGGTAGTTGGTTATCGTTTTGACATCTGCTGGAAGGGCGTTCCACAGGGCGGGCGCCACTACCGAGAAGGCCCTCTGCCTGGTTCCCTGTAGCTTTGCTTCTCGCAATGAGGGAACTGCCAGAAGGCCCTCGGCGCTGGACCTCAGCGTCCGGACAGAATGATGGGGGTGGAGACGCTCCTTCAGGTATACTGGACCGAGGCCGTTTAGGGCTTTAAAGGTCAGCACCAACACTTTGAATTGTGCTCGGAAATGTACTGGGAGCCAATGTAGGTTCTTCAAGACCGGTGTTATATGGTCTCGGCGGCCGCCCCCAGTCACCAGTCTAGCCGCCGCATTCTGGATTAGTTGTAGTTTCCGAGTCACCTTCAAAGGTAGCCCCACGTAGAGTGCATTGCAGTAGTCCAAGCGGGAGATAACCAGAGCATGTACCACTCTGGTGAGACAGTCTGCAGGCAGATAGGGTCTCAGCCTGCGTACCAGATGGAGCTGGTAAACAGCTGCCCTGGACACAGATTTAACCTGTGCCTCCATGGACAGCTGTGAGTCCAGAATGACTCCCAGGCTGCGCACCTGGTCCTTCAGGGGCACAGTTACCCCATTCAGGACCAGGGAATCCTCCACACCTGCCTGCGTCCTGTCCCCCAAAAACAGTACTTCTGTCTTGTCAGGATTCAACCTCAATCTGTTAGCCGCCATCCAACCTCCAACCGCCTCCAGGCACTCACACAGGACCTTCACTGCCTTCACTGGTTCTGATTTAAAAGAGAGGTAGAGCTGGGTATCATCCGCATACTGATGAACACCCAGCCCAAATCCCCTGATGATCTCTCCCAGCGGCTTCATGTAGATGTTGAAAAGCATGGGGGAGAGGACCGAACCCTGAGGCACCCCACAAGTGAGGACCCAGGGGTCTGAACACTCATCCCCCACCACCACTTTCTGAACACGGCCCAGGAGGAAGGAGCGGAACCACTGCATGACAGTGCCTCCAGCTCCCAGCCCCTGAAGACGGTCCAGAAGGATGTTATGGTCGATGGTATCAAACGCCGCTGAGAGATCCAGCAGAACTAGGAAACAGCTCTCACCTTTGTCCCTAGCCCGCCGGAGATAATCAACCAGTGCGACCAAGGCAGTTTCAGTCCCATGATGAGGCCTGAATCCCGACTGGAAGGGATCCAAATGGTCCGCTTCTTCCAGGCGTGCCTGGAGTTGTTCGGCAACCGCTCGCTCAATCACCTTGCCCAAGAATGGAAGATTTGAGACTGGGCGATAGTTGGCCATCGTGGCCGCATCTAAAGATGGTTTTTTAAGAAGCGGTTTAATAACCGCCTCTTTCAGTGGGTCTGGGAAGGCTCCCTCACGGAGGGAAGCATTCACCACCCCACGAAGCCCATCGCCCAGTCCTTCCCGGCTAGCTTTTATAAGCCAGGATGGGCAAGGATCCAGGAAACAGGTGGTTTGTTTCACTCGTCCAAGCAGCCTGTCCACATCCTCGGAGGTAACAGATTGGAATTGATCCCACTCAACTTGACTAGACAGAACTCTAGCACTCTCCCGCCCCGGCCCTGCTCCCACGGTGGAGTCTACTTCTTCCCGAATCTGAGCGATTTTATCTGCAAAAAACTTTGCAAAATCATTACAGGAGAACATGTGGCCCGTACTGGGCCCCGATTTTGCAGGTGGTTCCGCTAAATTGTGAACCACCTGAAAAAGTCTCCTGCTGCTGTTTTCTGCAGATGCAATAGAGGCGGTGAAGAAATTCTTCTTCGCCGTCGCTATTGCCACTTGGTAGGCTCGACGTTGAGCTCTAACCTGTGTCCGGTCAGATTCGGAATAAGTTATCCGCCACCGGCGCTCTAGCCGTCTCAACGATTGTTTCATTGCCCTTAGCTCCGTGGAAAACCACGGGGCTGTCCGGGCTCCATGCAATCGGAGAGGGCACTTCGGAGCCAAACAGTCAATAGCCCTGGTTAACTCCACATTCCAGCGAGCCACCAGGGAATCAGCTGAAAGGCCATCAACATGGGATAAAGCATCCCCTACCACTCTCTGGAAACCATTTGGATCCATTAAGTGGCGGGGGCGGACCATCCGAATTGGTCCCACCTCCCTGCAGAGGGGATGGGTCGCAGAGAAGTCCAGTTGCACCAGGAAGTGATCTGACCATGGCACTTCTTTCGTTTCGCTTTTACTTAGTGTCAGATCACCAACATCCATAGAGGTAAACACCAGGTCCAAGGCATGTCCGTGGCTATGGGTTGGGCCAGACTTATTCAGGGACAGCCCCATGGAGGCCATGCTTTCCACGAAGTCCCGAGCGGCCCCTTGTAAGGTCGTGTTGGCATGGATGTTAAAATCCCCTAGGACGACCAAGCTAGGTGTCTCCAGGAGAACATCCGCCACGACCTGAAGCAGCTCGGGCAGGGAATCCTTGGTGCAGCGGGGAGGTCGGTACACCAAAAGGAATCCTGTACTGCCCCTATTGCCCAACTTCCAGAACATGCACTCGGAAAACTGGGTCTTCCCAATAGGACGCCTGGTGCAAACCAATGACTTCCTAAAAATCACTGCAACCCCCCCTCCCCGCCCACATGACCTGGGTTGCTGTGCGTAAGAGAAACCTGGTGGACAAGCAGCGGCAAGGACAGGCCCATCTGCTTCATCCAACCAAGTCTCTGTTACACATGCCAGGTCAAGTCCTCCATCCATGATCAAGTCATGGATGGCAGTGGTCTTATGAATCATTGACCTGGCATTGCACAGCAGCACCTTCAGGTCATGTGGGTATCCCTTGCTGATTCTAGTATCCATCCGGTCAGGACCAGACCCGGAGGCAGGGATAGTCCTCAGACAACGACTAAACCTGCCCCCTCTGTAACGACATGGTCTAGTCTTAGCGTAACTCCTCCTCCTACCCGTGATCACTGAGATCGGTTGCCCCAGTGCATCCCCCCCTGTGGAACATGCCCCAGCCATTTTGTGGGCTGGGGCCCACTCCCCGGCAGCCCTGACCCCTCCCCCTAAGAAACAAAATAAGACCTTAAACAAACAACAAAACTAATAAAACAATACAAACAAAAAATGTAAAAATTACAAAAACATCAAAATAAAAAATAATTCCCCCAGCCCAACCAAACATCCATCCCACCCCCACCCCCCACATACAAAAAATCCAAAAGATTTTTTTTAAAAAACATTTTAAAAACACTCTGTGCCCCTCCGGCAGTAACAACTGTCCTAGTGAGGCCTGTCAGGCCCCGCCCTGGGCCAGGTGGTAAGTGGCAGAAAGGAGCAGGGCCCTCAGGCCCTCACTCAGGGG
>JAXCMG010000005.1:3104942-3141551 GCA_034642415.1 Podarcis siculus | reverse complement strand
ATAATAATAATAATAATAATAATAATAATAATAATAATAATAATAATAAAAAACAATCTTTATTATGGTCCAGAGACCCAACAAAACATTACAAATCAATATACAGTTCATACAGCCTACCTCCAGGTTAATCCAGCACTTTGTTTGGCATATAGTGCTCGTTTGTTCTTGCAACCACCGATAAAAACTTTGCCACTGCCAACGTTCTAGCTTTTCTCCGGTCTTCCAGTAGGAACCTGACATAGTGAGCCTCTGACTTTCCCGGGAAAGGCACCAGCAAGGGTAGTATCAGTTCAGCCCTGGCCTGCTCATACTTCACACAATGTAACAAAATATGATCTATGGAATCGATGTCTTGAGCACACGAGCAAAGTCTGTCCTGGTAGGGAACTCCTCTCAACCTACCATCCAGCACTGCAGAGGGGAAGACATTCAGTCTGGCTTTGGTGAAAAGCCTTCGATAGTTAGGTACTGTCAGGTTTTTTGATGTAAGATGTTAACTCAAAGACATACCCATCAGTGGCGTAGCGTGGGGGGTGCAAGGGGGGCCGGCCGCACCGGGCGCAACATCTGGGGTTAGGGCAAATCCACGGGTTAGGGGGCGCAAATTACTTGCCTTGCCCCGGGTGCTGACAACCCACGCTACTCCACTGTTACCCATATTGAACTCCTGCTGCCAGCGGACTACAGACTGTGTGTGACCGAGATCGCAAGTCACTGTGTGCATTGTCCCATAATCTTTGCTTTAAAACCTTTTGGGCGCCTTCATAACCCAGGTAATACAGTTGGGGGGGGGGAGAATAATAATAATAATAATGTCTTCCCTGCTCCCATTTTATATTCGCAGCAGCGTGCGAAGCAATGGCAGATGGGGGAAGAGGGAGATATCCCTCTATTCTAAGATATAGAGGGATTTGGAGGTGGGCAGGCAGGCAGGAAGGAGGCAAGGAAGGAGAACCTCAAACCAGAGAACAACTTTTAGGGTCAAAATCCTCGCCCTACACTGGTGGCAAACATTATGAGCTGCCCAAATTCACATTGTACAGAACCAGGAAATACAAATGTTGGCAACACCAGTGGTTGACCCCGGATTTGGATTCTCTATGCAAAATGAGAGGGGCAGCCAGGGTGGGGCAGTGAGCCCTTTTGTGGCCCCAGGGCCGTAAGCAAACGCCTGACCACATTGCCCTCCGAAGCCAGCCCTGAATACATCCATGTTGCAAACGAGGTGAGCCGTGTTTTGAAAAAGTCGAGCTGAAGTCAGACTCTCGCTCTGGATCAGGCCTCTTTTCCCCGGGAAAGCCTGGACCTTTGTTTCTGCAATGTCTCTGTTGGTGACAGATGGGGATGCTGCCCTGCCGCATTTGTTACCTTCCCCCTGACATGCAAGATGTCCACATTCTGACAGTGAGAGGAGAGGCTCCAGCTGTCCTTGTAATTGACAGGAAGACACTCTTTCCACTTTTGACAGAAGCATTAACATAATATTGGCCATTTATTATTATTATTATTATTATTATTATTATTATTATTATTATTATTATTTATTATTATTATTATTATTAACATCCAGAGTTTTCTTTATTCTTTTTTTAAAAAAATTGTCCCGGTTTTTTCACCTTTTACAATCAGATTTCTTTCCTTTCCTTTTAAAGCTATTAAAGAAAACAAAGGGAAACCAAGGTGAGCCAAGGCTAGAATAGGTTGCATCTCTGTCTAGTCTTGGGATGCGGGTGGTGCTGTGGGTTAAACCACAGAGCCTAGGGCTTGCCGATCAGAAGGTCGGTGGTTCGAATCCCCACAACGGGTGAGCTCCCGTTGCTCAGTCCCTGCTCCTGCCCACCTAGCAGTTTGAAAGCATGTCAAAGTGCAAGTAGATAAATAGGTACCACTCCGGCGGGAAGGTAAACGGCGTTTCCGTGCGCTGCTCTGGTTCGCCAGAAGTGGCTTAGTCATGCTGGCCACATGACCTGGAAGCTGTACACCGGCTCCCTCGGCCAATAAGGCGAGATGAGCACCGCAACTCCAGAGTCGGCCACGACTGGACCTAACGGTCAGGGGTCCCTTTACCCTTTACCTTTAAGCAAGAAGATAAGTTTTTGCTGGCTTTTGGTCATGCACATGCTCAGATCAAGATGACGTGAGTCACCAGTTCCATTTCCGCTGTTGGGCTCCATGATAATTTGGATTCTGTGCTGAAGGGAGACAGCAAAATAAATAACTCTTGGAGGGTTTTTGGACTTATTGGTGACAAGCTGGGTGATTTATGTCCATTTGGTTTCTTCTTCCTCTTTCTGTCCTTTGTGTATATACCTCCTCAGTCAGCAATAAAGCTCGGCTCTCCCCTAACCTTACATCCTCTGCAGCCCTGTTCATTGTGTAATAGGTTCTTAATAAGATTGGGGGGAAATAAAGTCAACTCTGAACACATAAGTCACAGGGAGATGAGTATGACAAAGCTTTTCTCTCCCAAATTAGATTCAAGCGGGTTTGCAACAGAGGCCACTTTTCCTCCCAACATCCATCAATAACACAATGACTGCTGCAAGCAGTTACTTAATTTAAAAACAAACGCTGGATATTTTGAGAGGGTGTCGAAGGGGCTTCTCATTTCAGAATAATTACTCTTAAATTGCTGAACTAATATGGGAGGGAGAAGAGGATGAACAGTTTTAGGCCCCATCTGCACGAGATATTTAAAGCGGTATCATACCACTTTGAGCAGTCATGGCCTAACCCAAAGAATCATGGGAACTGTAGTTTGTTAAGGGTGCAGAGAGTTGTTAGGAGACTCCTATCTCCCCCCACCCCACAGAGCTACAATTACCAGAGTGGTTTAACAAGGAATCTCTCTTCTCAGGGAACTCTGGATTTGTAGCTCTGTTTACAAGTTCAAGCACAGGCTGGAAATTTATGTTTGCAGAAAGAAAATAGTGTCAGGGGAATTTAAGTACTCGTTTGCCCCAGCTCAGCAAATCCCGCCCCCGCCTTTTAATGATTTTTCACAGTTAGGAAAGTGATGAGAAATTCATTGAAAAGTGCAGGAGGAATGAATGATTAATGAGAAAGCATATATACAAGCAAACGGGGATGCGGGTGGCGCTGTGGGTTAAACCACAGAGCCTAAGACTTGCTGATCAGAAGGTCGGCAGTTCAAATCCCCATGGCGGGGTGAGCTCCTGTTGTTCGGTCCCTGCTCCTGCCAACCTAGCAGTTCGAAAGCATGTCAAAGTGCAAGTAGATAAATAGGTACCACTCCGGCGGGAAGGTAAACGGCGTTTCTGTGCGCTGCTCTGGTTTGCCAGAAGTGGCTTAGTCATGCTGGCACATGACCTGGAAGCTGTACGCCGGCTCCCTCGGCCAATGAAGCAAGAAGAGTGCCGCAACCGGAGTTGACCACGACTGGACCTAATGGTCAGGGGTCCCTTTACCTTTACTATACAAGCATACAATGAATGCTCATTGTCATATAACTGCTCTGGAAACAAATCCAATATAATACTCAATAAAGACTGGACATAGTTTAACCTCTGTGCAAGCAAATCGGGATGAACACTATATAAATAGGTAGTCTGGATGTCGGGATGCCAGATAATTCTAATAGGAACAGAAATGAGAGTGGAAACTGCCAATGTTCGCTTATCAATTCCATGTCCAGAATGGAAATCAATTCAGTGAACACGATCAGTTTGCAAATTGTCCATACTTGATTAAATTTCCATCCCATTTGCATGGCATTTCCTTTGCATTGACGTGAGTGGGATGGAATAACGTAATGACAATGTAATTTACATGGGCGTAGCCAGGATCTATGATGGGCGGAGAGGACACCCACCTGTCCTCTTCCAGAACCGAGCTACCTGTGACGCGATTGGTGCGTTCACAGAAGCCATGTCTATCGCTTAGTTGGCTTGCCAGTTGAGTTGCTAGAATGTGCCACAAAATCATCCAAGTGACCTTGGTGAGTATTTCAATTTCAAATATTCCGAGTATTTCTACTTTCAGTTAAGTATATTTATTTATTTACTCGATTTAGGCAGAGCTGCCCCCCTGCCCCCTGGCTATACTCACGGTAATTTACATGATTAGTTACATCAGTTCAGTAAGCTATGCAATTTTGCCATAGCGGACAGTGAGAGAAGTAACATAGTTTTTGCTGGAAGGCAAACTGCAGTGAAATGGAAACAGCACTGCATACAGTGGTACCTTGGGTTAAGAACTTAATTCGTTCTGCAGGTCCGTTCTTAACCCGAAGCTGTTCTTAACCTGAGGTACCACTTTAGCTAATGGGGCCTCCCGCTGCCGCCGCACGATTTCTGTTCTCATCCTGAAGCAAAGTTCTTAACCTGAGGTACTATTTCTGAGTTAGCGGAGTCTGTAACCTGAAGTGTCTGTAACCCGAAGCATCTGTAACCCGAGGTCCCACTGTACAACAAATACCGAGCAGAATGAAGACAGTATGGAAACTTTAGCTGGTGCAGGATTTAGCAGCCAGGTTTCTCACTGGGGCAAGACAATTTGATCACATTACACAGATCCTATTCCAACTATAGTGGCTACCAAATACTTTCCAGGCCCCATGGAAAGTGCTGGCGTGGACCTATAAAGCCATAAACGGCTCAGGACCGCAATACCTCAAGGACTACTTCATGAACCTACCCAGACCCTGCGATTATTATCTGAGGCCCTTCTTTGTGTGTCTCCTCCATGAGAGGAGGTCCGGAGGGTGGCAACACGAGAACGGGGCCTTCTCTGCAGTGGCTCCCCATTTGTGGAATGCTCTCCCCAGGGAGGTCCGCCTGGCGCCTTCATTGTACACCTTTAGGTACCAGGAAAAAATGTTCCTCTTCAACCAGGCCTTTGGCTGATTGACATCTGATGCCCTTCTAAAAATGTGTTGTGGGTGAGGGAATTATTGGGTTGTCTTTGTTTTTATTATGTATTTTGTGTTTTTTTGGTTATGTACAGAGTTGAATAGGATCCAAAATGCAGCAGTCTGATTGGTCCTAGAACAATAGGATTCAGAATGCAGCAGTCTGATTGGTCTGCAGGAGCCACCCAATCCAACTCCGGGTGGAAGTGAATCCGCAACCTGATTGGCCTACAGGAGAACCCCAGAATTAGCCAATCACGTGGGGCCCATTGTGTAAATAATGTACATAAAGCAGACATTTCAGGAGAACTTCCATTCCTCACTACTCAGAGCTGAATAAAGAGTATGAAATCCACATTCGACTCAGAGTATATTTCACTTTTATATTGTGATTTTATGTTGTGAACCACCCTGAGATCTACAGGTATAGGGAGCATACAAATAATAATAATAATAATAATAATAATAATAATAATAATAATAATACAGACAGACAGGAAACAGCTCTCCCAGGTTTTAGGCAGAGGACACTCTTGACCTACCTGGAGATAATGAGGATTGAACCTAGAACCTTCTGTGTGCAAAAACAGATGCCCTACTGTTGAGCTAAAGCCCATGCCCTAACGCCTGAGAGCCTTTTAACTGGGATGCCCAGCTGAGCTGAGGGCTCTCCCCATTCCTATGGCACCTGCGTGGAGATCACTTCCCCATCAAGCGGTGCTGACGGGTGTATCTTACAACTGTTCTGCCGGTGCTTTGCACTGCAGGAATTCCATCGCCTGTCCCCACCCACCCGTTGACTATGCGGCGAGAGAAGAACTGTACGAAAGTCTGTTATGGGCCATTATGAAAGAGCACTCAATTATTGCCATTGCTTTTCAGCAAATTGATATGTGTGCAGCTGCGTGGCTCCACTTCCAGTTGTTAAAAGACAGAGCGCGTCAGAGCCGAGAACAAGGGAAGGATCTGCTGTGTAAGTAGTATTTGTCAGAAAACCAGAGTAATTGCTGCTGTTTGCTGTGATTTATTGAGGTAACAAAGGTTAATAACAGTGTCACTCAGTCTCATTTTCATGTCATTATGATGTACCAGCCACAGAGTGCACCACAGCTGGGATAAGGGGGCTCCATCACTGGGCTTTATCTGACTCAGAGAGAGAGCGAGAAAAAGAGAGAGAGAGAGAGACAGAGAGAGAGAGAGAGAGAGAGAGAGAGAGAGAGAGAGAGAGAGAGAGAGCCTTCTTTTTAGTATTCTACAAATGCCTGCAGGCCTTTTGTTTTAAAACTCAACGGACAAGAGGGAAAGACCTTTGGGGATGTTGTGATGTTCAAGGGGCTCTTGTGTCTGTTGTGATGTGCAAGGGGCTCTTGTGTCCATTTTATTTCAAACTGCAAGGAGAGTGGCTCCATGCCTCCAGTTCTTGCCTGTGGAAAACTACTCCTTCCTTTGAAAAGAAGACCTTTAAGGTGGGAGAACTTCCTTGGTCTAGATGTGTATCAACTCAAGAATCAGGGACGTGCTTGCAAGGTTCTTTTCCGCTTTCGCTCTGATCAGCACAGAGACCAGGAACAATGTGTATTGCGGTGGGCAGGAGATGACCCTTGATCTCTATGTTCTTTTGTTCTTTGTCTGTGTGTGCTGCCACAAGATGTAGTGATGGCTTTCAACTTGGACCAGTTTGGACCAGATTCATGGGAGATGAAGGCTATCAGTGGCTACAAGTCACGATGGCTATGTACCACCTCCAGAGACAGAGGCGGTATGGATGGGGACAGGAGGGAGTTTAATATGCTTTCTAGGGGCACCTTGGAGACTTTCTGGTGCTGCCCATGGCTCCTTTGGGAAGAAGGGTGGGATATAAATTTAATCAATAAAAAGCAATCAATCAATCAATCAATAAAATAATTTATGCCTCCTCTCTTTTCTCTTTAACAATATCTTTGCCTCTATTCCATAACTTTGCAATACATTTTTTCTCTCTCTCTCTCATTCCACCCCCCCATGGAGAAATCAGTCATGTGCTTTCCTCTTCTTCCTTTCCTCCAAAATAAATAAATAAATAAATAATTTGATTGTTGTTAGCCGCCCTGAGCCCGGCTTCGGCTGGGGAGGGCGGGATATAAAAAAAATTATTATTATTATTATTATAAATACGGTAAATCTCGAGACCAACCAGTGTTGCTCCCACTGGCCCAAATGTCTATTTGGCACCACCCAGTACACACCCCTCCCTGTCTCCTTCCCTGCCCACCCCCAGCTTGTAGCATGGAAGCCCCTTTCTTCCTCCTCCTAAGATTAGGCTCTATCTATATGTCTTAACCATATGCCCCCAAAGTGAGGAATTCATTAGCATACATTACACATTCATAAGAAAGAAATGGGCCAGGAGAGTGGGAGGCTTTGCAATTTATCTCAGCTGCTCCTTGACATGCTGCCTGGCAGGAGGGGGGAGGGGGGGAGAAGCAACGCTCAGAGCTGGAGCTGCGATTCGGCCCCTTGCACCTGCTTCTAGGGAAATCCAGACTCTTCCACCCACCCTCTCTGCCGCGAATGGGGGAGAAGTCAGATTCAGTTCACATTTTAAGGTGAACCTGCACCATTCACACTTTCAGAAACAATGTACGAACCGAAACACGGCTATCCTTTGAAATTCACACTTCTCTGAATTTTGCAATGCAGCTCTCCAGTCAAGTAACATGGGGAATAAGGCACCACATACTGCGATAGAGCATGCATAAAAATGTTTGTGAAAATAACATGCAAAAATGTTTGGGAAGAGAACGTAAAAATAAATAAAATTGATACGCAAAAAAATGTGTATGTTAGGCAATATTGCATAGCAAAGAATGTGTAGGTTAGGAGTCATTTGCCCTAATTTGCTGGTGAATTTTTATGAGGACTTTAATTATTTCACCATCACAAAGAGATGTGGAAATGTGGAGAACTCAAGGCTGGAAAAATGAGAAATTGAGAGAACAATTTCTTCCACCTCTGATCTACACCCCATTTTCATCTCTATTGAACATGTTTTGCAGGGTTTCATATTGTTTGAGAAATCTGCTTGACTAGAGGTGGCCACAGGAGAATAATAATAATAATAATAATAATAATAATAATAATAATAATAATTTATTATGTATACTCTACCCATCTGGCTCGGTTTCCCCAGCCACTCTGGGCGGTTCCCAACAGAATTTTAAAAACACGATAAACATCAAACATTAAAAACTTCCCTAAACAGGGCTACCTTCAGATGTCTTCTAAAAATCAGGTAGTTGACATCTGATGGGAGGGTGCTCCACAGGGTGGGCGCCACTACCGAGAAGGCCCTCTGTCTGGTTCCCTGTAACCTCACTTCTCACAGTGAGGGAACTGCCAGGTCTTCAGAGCTGGACCTCAGTGTCCGGGATGAACGATGGGGGTGGAGACGCTCCTTCAGAAGAGAAGGATGCACACTTCCACGCTTGCATGTTTTTCTCAACTTGACAAATGATTTCTGATTTTCCAGATGACCATCCTGTCTGGCCACACCAGCCTACCTCTGCTAGGGTTGCTGTGTCTCTGTGGATGAGGGTACTCTTGTTGAAGGGCAGCCAATGTCTGGCTTAAAGCTAAAGGGAGAGTGGGGTGGGAAGGGCTGGAACAGGTCAAACGATGTTGCCCATCAAAAGAACCTGGTCACAGTGAGACAGTGTAGTGTAGTGGTTAAGAGCGGTGGACTCGTAATCTGGTGAACCGGGTTCGATTCGCTGATCCTCCACATGCAGCTGCTGGGTGACCTTGGGCTAGTCACACTTCTCTGAAGTCTTTTAACCCCATTCACCTCACAGAGTGTTTTTTGTGGGGGAGGAAGGGAAAGGAGATTGTTAGCCGCTTTGAGACTCTTTAGGGTAGTGATAAAGTGGGATATCAAATCCAAATTCTTCTTCTTCATCATCGCTAAGCTCTACTGCGGTCCGCTTTAAATTAGGGCAATTATTTCTAAAATGTACTAAATTATCATATGCAGTTTTTATGCAGATCTGTGCTCTTGTTTTCCCCCATGATATATTTCCTCTTTTTTGTGTGATGTCACTACCATACCCTCCGCTCAGTTCATTTAACCTTAGCAGATAAACTGCTGGCGGAGGAAAAAATGACTAATCTATCCATCTTGGAAGTGTATGTTTTGTGTGCGTGAGAAAGAGAGAATGAGGGAGGGAGGCTGAGAAAGAGAGAGGGTTGATATCCCAGTTTATTTTGCTTTTATCACACTTTCTGCAGAACACAGCGGGAATAGACCTCCCCCAGAACATCACAACAAAAGCCAAGAGAAGCTTGTAAGAAGTGAGGTCACAGCAAATGTGACATATATATTGAATACTGAATGCACCAGGAACCCTGTGAGTTATCCTTTCTATCTCTCCCTGTATTTGGCGCTTGGTTACTTGTTTACAAAATACCATTGCTGTTTAATTTTTTTAAGGCACTCCAACAAGAGCATTCCACTTACGTTGTACATCAGGAGTAAGGAACTCCAGCTGACAGCAGGGTTTTGCCAGGTCCTCTGGGTCCTCTCCTGCCCATCAGCTGCTTAGCAGGGAGCGGATGAGAGGCAGCAGGACTTTGATGTTGTGCGAAGGATGCAGCAGCAGCTATTCCATCTGCAAGAAGATCTGCTGCCAGATCATCAAAGCACAAGGGGGAAGCGTGCATCTGGGAGGTTCAAAAAGATGCAAAAAGTCACCCCTGCATTTCGCATGTGCAATTTTCGGGATTCTGTTGCAGAGGGAAGTTGAGGCTTTGAATAGTTGTGAGGGATGGCTTGCAGTTCAGGTGCACATGGGCACTGTTGAGTTCTTTCTTTTACACAGGCAGTTACTTCTCCCAGCAGATGGAAACACAGCACATGAATGCTTCTCCCTGCATGTAGAAACATAGGCTAGGCAACTCTCTGACAAGCTAGTTTTCTCTATGGAAGGAATTTTTCCAAGCAGATTTCAATAACTCCCCATGAAAAAAGGACTCAGGGACAGTATCTTGAAACTATGAAGCAACACAGTTAAGTCACAGGATTACCTCTCCATGAGAATTAGCATGGCAAGTTGCAGGTTTGAGGAGATCATCAACGAAGTGTCACCTGGTGATTCCTATCCTACATTTCTGCCCCCTTCCAATGTAATATGCCCCCCCCAAAAAAAGGAAGAGGGGGGGGAAGGACAGAGCTACTGCACCTTTAATAGTAATGTAGAAGAGGGAATTCCAGCAGGTATAATTTCTCACTATTAAAGGTATAGGAGCACTGCCCTCTTTTTCCATCTACCCTTCCAGTAGTGGTAGTAGTAAGTAGTGGTAGTTGCTCCAATAAGTATCAGGAAGCCAGGAGACGCCATTTTTATTTTCCCACAATGCCTCACATATAGCTTGTCTCAGAGGCACCATGGGAAATTGAAACGGTGGCCTCTAGTCTTAGCCAGCCACTGCTGATTAGAGCAGTGTTTCCCAACCTTTTTTGGGCAAAGGCACACTTGTGTCATGAAAAAAATCTCGAGGCACACCACCATGCCAGATGGGGAAAGGTCACTTTTTACTTATGTAAAAAAAAAATAAAAAAATAGTAACAGCATAGAAGGTAATGGTAGATGACTGTTAGGGTCTCCCCCCAAATGCAGAATTCTATTAATATCTTCCTTAGCGAGCCGCGTTAACCCCTGTAATGCTTTCTATAGAGTAAGCATAGGGGACACTGGGGGATGTGGAACCAAGGGGGCAGTGGGCCAAAAGAGTTCGGGATCTACTGCTTTAAACAGAAATAAGAGCCAGTGGGTTCTACCTTTTTTAAAGTATCATTTCAGCGGGGACAGCAGTCCGGATTTCCAAAAAGCGGCGCTTTTTTGCGTCTGAGCAAAGAAGAGAGAGAGGGGAAAAAAGAGAGATTGATTTGTGGCTGCGCAAAGGGGGGAGGAGCCCAGGAGTAAAAGTAGGAAGGACGAAGGGAGGGGAAAGGAAAGTTAATAGAAGGAAAGGCGGGTGGGAGAGAAAGAGAAAGAAAGAGGGAAGGAAGGGGGGAAGAGAAGTGGAAAGGAGGGAGACCGAGGCGGGGGAGAAGCGTCTGGAGAGTTGCTCCGAAGTTTGGGGGGCCGCGGGGGTGGGCGCGCGTCCCAGGAGGCGGAGGCCAGCCCGGGCTGGGAGCCGCGCCGCGGCCCGGGGGCGGTAGGTGGACCGCGGCTCCTAGGATGTGGAAAGGGGACGGCGGCGCAGGGGGAGGAGACCCGCACGGCTAGGGCAGCGCGCAGGGGGAGGGGAGCGGGCCGGAGGCGGGCGAGGGGGGCCGCGATCCCACGCGCCGCGAACATGGCCTCCTTCCCCGCAGGCCCCGCCGAGCCCCCCGGCCGGGGAGGGCGGCGCGCCCCCGCCGCCGGAGGAGAGCAGAGGCAGGAGGAGGAGGACGAAGGCGCTGCCGAGGAGGCGCGCCAACTTCTGCCAACTTCGGTGCCCGCCCCGTCGCTGCAGGCTCCTCCCGGCCGAGAGCCAGAGGACGGCGGCGGAGCAGGAGGAGGAGGATCGGGTTTGGCGACGGCTGCTGCGTCCTCTCCAAGCGCGGGGCTGGCCTCCGCCGCGCCCGATCCTCCGCGCTCGCCCGCTTCTCGGCGGAGCAGGTCTCGTGCGGGTGCGAGGCGCTGCTGCAGGTGGGCGACCCCGGCCGGCTGGGCCGCTTCCTGGGCTCGCTGCCGCCCGACGCCGAGACGCCGTGCGACTCGCCCGCCTCCCTCCCACGGCACACCAGGCAACGTCTCGCGGCACAGTAGTGTGCCGCGGAACACCGGTTGGGAAACACTGGATTAGAGGACCAGATCTTTTTAGGGGTGGGTGTGGGACTAGACTAGGTGTAAAGAAATTGAAAAAAGATCTTGATTGCCATCAGTAGTAATGATCATCATGCAAATGTGGTCTCAGTTCTCACTGGGAGGGTTTGACTAATTTGCCATGTGTGGAGTAGTGGTTAGGAGCATTGGCCATGAGCCAGAAAGTTGCCAGCTCACCGTGGAACTCATTAAAAACTCATTAAGAAAGCTGTTATTGGCACAACCTTCTCATTGTCAGGCCATATGACTGTACCTCAGCCTGTAACCAAGTCTAAGCATATGCACCCCAAACAATCATAGATTGCTTCCCAGTCGCATTTTTACCCCACCTATTTCTTTCTCCTTCCTCTGTTCCCTGCTCCCTCCCTGTGCCAAGGTTTATATTATAAGTTGCTTGGGACTGCTTTCTTCTTATACTCTGTAACACAGGGCCTGGGGACCTGTTCCAGCCCAAGGGCCACCTTCCTTTCTGGGGGCCATATTCCAGTGGAGGGTGGAGCCACAGGCAAAACTGGGCAGAGCAAGGAATGCGATTTTTGCCTTTGCATGCTAGGCTGCTGTCTATGCACAGTCGCACATCTTTCTCTATCCTCCACCCAAAGAACAAGAGGTACTGTTGGAAGTGAAGGATAGGCTATTGCCAGGATACAACTTTGGATGAGCCCTAGAGGAACTCCTGTAGCTGACAAACAATCACAGCGCAAGACCAGTCCTAGCATTGAGCAGAGTGAGGTATCTACCACAGGCAGCAGATGCTGAGGGGCGGGGTGCACAGAGAAGGAGCTGAAGGACAGAGCTATGTGTGCCATGTGGTGTACCCTCAAAGCTGGGCTGCCCTCTGCACGTGCTGTAGAGGACAATGCCCCATTTGCAACAATGAAGTAAGGCTAAACTGCCCATCTAGTTGTTTTTTGTATATGGAGCATGGAGAGCCGTCCCCTCATTCCTAGGAAGCAGAATGTCCTGGGGCCATCCATGTCTGCAAGAATTACTCCAGATGGAAGTAGTAACTAGCGTTACTAATGTTACTATTGTGCTGCCAAAGCTTCCTGTTACGGAGGTTTCTTTGTTTTGATGGTAAAGTTAAAGGGACCCCTGACCATTAGGTCCAGTCACGGACGACTCTGGGGTTGCGGCGCTCATCTTGCTTTGCTGGCTGAGGGATCCGGTGTACAGCTTCTGGGTCATGTGGCCAGCATGACTAAGCCATTTCTGGTGAACCAAAGCAGCACATGGAAACACCGTTTACCTTCCCACTGGAGTGGTACCTATTCATCTACTTGCACTTTGTGCTTTCAGACTGCTTTCCTCCTATATACATAAAAATGTAATGCTGTCGTCACCCTGCAGTTTGTATGGCCGTTGATAGGCAGCCACGCCAACTCCAGTATGATAAATGGCAGGCAAGCAAATAAGCAATGGAGCTGTTTAAAGGAGAGGGAAATGCTGTTTAGCCAATGGCATTAATATGAAGAAAGGTTGCAGTTTTTGGGACTTTTTAGTTTAGACAAAAGGTGAGTAAGAGGCAATAGGATAGGCATCTATAAGATTATGCGTAGCATGGAGAAAGTGGATAGAGAGAATTTTTTTCTCCTCTTATAACACAAGAACCCACGGACATTAATGAAGCTGAATGTTGGAAGATTTAGGACAGATAGAAGATAGTCCTTCTTCACACAGGATGTAGTTAAACTATGGAACTCGCTCCCCCAGGAGACAGTGATTGTCACCAACTCAGATGGCTTTAAAAGAGGATCGGACAAATTCATGGAGGAGGAGAGGGCTGTCAGTGACTCCTAGTTGTTTGAAACCCTGGGAATGTTGGGATCACAGAATGCTGTGTGAGATAGTAAGTCTGCAGGCTTGAGTTTGCTAGCTGATGCAGCTGGCTGATGCAATCAGCCTGCAATACTTTCTGTGGAAGTGCTGGGTCAGAATGACTCACCAATAATGTGCTGTCAGTTGATTGGCTGCCATCGGTTTAAAAGGGAAACCCGTCCAGCAGTAAAGGTGGTGGTGTAGAGGAGTGTGGTCAGAGGTCTTCCTATTTGCCTTAAGGTGCAGCCAGGTACTCTGTTTGACTGTATGAACTGCTCGTGTATTATAGCCTATAGAGAGCCAGTGTGGTGTAGTGGTTAAGAGCAGTGGACTCGTAATCTGGTGAACCGGGTTCGCTTCCCCGCTCCTCCACATGCAGCTGCCAGGAGACCTTGGGCTAGTCACATTTCTCTGAAGTATCTCAGCCTCAATCACCTCACAGAGTGTTTGTTGTGGGGGAGGAAGGGAAAGGAGATGGTTAGCCGCTTTTAGGCTCCTTAAAGGGGTAAAGGGGACCCCTGACCATTAGGTCTAGTTGTGATCGACTCTGGGGTTGCGGCACTCATCTCGCTTTATTGGCCGAGGGAGCCAGCGTACAGCTTCTGGGTCATGTGGCCAGCATGACTAAACCGCTTCTGGCAAACCAGAGCAGCGCATGGAAACACCGTTTATCTTCCCACTGGAGTGGGATTTACCTATTTATCTACTTGTACTTTAACGTGCTTTCGAACTGCTAGGTTGGCAGGAGCAGCACCGAGCAACGGGAGCTCACCCCGTCGCAGGATTCGAACTGCCGACCTTCTGATTGGCAAAACTGCTTTCCCCATAAAACCTGAAGATATATAATGGATTAGTGACCACGTCAGCTATGCAGTGTTCTGTAATGCCTTGATGGAGGGTGGGGGGAATTAATCTGGTTGTACCAAGATTTCAGAAATAGAGAGGAGAGGAAAAAACTACTGGATTCCACTGCGACTAGCAAAACAGCCTTCTAAACAAACATCATCAGAGCAACTCAGTCCCCTCATTAGCACTCTTAACATCAAAGGCTCTCCTGCAGCAGAATTAACTATTGCTTCCAGGACATTCAACAAAAGGAGGGATCCTAATGAGGTTAGTTAAAGGGGCTGCCCTGTTTCATTAGCTCTGCTGGGCTAGGTCTGCCAGTGAGGAACTATCAAGTAGATTGCTTTTTAAAAAATTACTCTGTTAATTGATATAAAACAAAAAGGACACAGATTAGTTGCATGCAATTAGCAAATTAATTATTGGCAATTACAGACTTAATAACGGAGTCACTTTGCTGTTGTGTATTGGATTCTATGGCCCACATTCTTCACATTTATGAGCTGGAGATGTACCTTACACATATAGGTATATACATGCATTCATTCACACACACACACACACACACACACACACGTATCATAAAAATAAAATATTTATTTTATAAATAAATCTTTATTCAATTCTGTTATGCTGCTTTAGAGGTTGCTAGTATAGCACTCATGGGTGCACCTGGTACCCTGTCCTGAAATTATCCAGTAGAATAGGTTGCCCTGTGTGCTGGACTGCAGTGGGGGGGTCTTCTTTTTATAATTCATTTAAAGCTCACAATGCTTTATCGAATATGTAACTATGCTTAGAGACCCAAAAAGGTTGGTGACACCTGTGTTATTTGAATTGGGGAACATCAGTCCCTTTAAGATATGTACCCTCAGCTCAACATTGATCCTTTAAAAATCTGAGTGACTTTCCCCCAAAATATCTTGAAGAAAACAGGGCTATGCCATCAGTCATTGATGGCAGCGGTGGAGCAAGCTGATTGGATGCCAGGGGCGGTGTGTGTGACCTGCGCCTAGGGGCGGGGCCAGCTGCTCAAGGGGCTGGGCCAGCCGGGGCAGGATGCTCTGTGGGGTCTCTGAGGAGTCTGCCTGCCTCTTCCCACTCAGCCGCCCCACAGCTGAAGGAGAGGCGGTGCCCGGACCGTTTGGGGCAGTGCAGAGCCTGTGAGCACCCAAGCCACTGCGTCACTCCCAGGAGAGACGCATGGCTTGGGCGCGTTTCAGGCCCTGCAGTGAGTGCCGCCTGGCATTTTGTCACCCGCCCTCAGTGGTGACACCCGGGGAGGACGGCCCCCACTGCCCCCTTCCTCCTCCCCTGATTGAGGGAGGAACCTTATTGTGCTGGTCCCGGGGCTAACCGAGAGGTGAGGTCCGAGTCCAGTCCGAGGTCGATGGTGCGGTATGGAGGCTGTCCGTCAAAGCTGTAGCTGGGTCCAAGGCAGGGAGTCGGGTGAGGTCAGGAACTCTGGCAGAAGAGCAGGACAGGGTGCAGGCAGGAACAGGCTAGCAACAACGTTGCTCCTGCAACTTGGGACTGGGGCTGGCTGGCTTTTATCTGCCCCGAGGCAAAGGGCGGCTCCGGTCCACAGGTGACTCGCCTCTCCTGGCCTGGAGGTGAGCACTCCTCCTGCAGGAACTTAGTTCCCTCCTCCTCTCTGCCCTGAGCCTCTGCAGTTCAGGAGACGCTGGAGAGTTACCGGACCCAGAGGCAACCTCCTCTTCCCCTGATGGGGCTGAGAGTGGAGCACCTGCAGGCAATGGGTCCTCCATCACTTCAGGGGCCAGAGCAGACTCAGCTGGTGCCTGCACCTGAGGATCCAGCACAGGTGAGGACCCTTCAGGCTCAAGCCCCAGTCCGGGCTCAGCTGGTTCTGGAGACGGGGACTCCTGTGCAGACTGGGATTCCTCAGGTTCAGCCTCTGAGTCCGAATCCCAGGTCATCACACTTATGTTCCCTGGAAGGGCAGATGAGGGCCATAGAATGTTGCAGAATTCTCTTTCCAAAGTCCAGGAATGTTTCTCTTCTGCTGGTTGTGCCCTGTGGGCAATGGGTCCAAAAACAGAGCATGCCAGGCATGTCCCTGCATCCACAGAATCCAGGGCTGGCTCTGGACGTTTTGACGCTAGAGGACAACCAAACAGAAAATGCCATACATTTCTCTTCCATCTCCTTCTCTGATGCGCACTCACTGCCAACATGTACCCACTGTGCACATCAGTGTGCAATCCGGCACAGTTGACCAAACTGTGGTGCCACGTGAGTTAAGTTTTCCAGACAGACTCTTGCGCACATGCAAATGCTCTCACACACACACACAATTTCTGCTTTCTAAACTCTTGTCCTGTAACACAGATTTGTCGCCGCTGTTCATCAACACAAGACATGGTAAACCCTATGGAATAATCTGCCTCAAGTGTTTATCGGAAATAATAATGCTATTATTTTCTGTGCATGCATCCTGAAGTTACAAAGCCTCAGATGGGATTAATAGAAATTTTAATTAAGATATGGAAATAAGCTTCTTTCTCTCACATGTACAGAGAAAGCTGGAAGTTAGTTGTGTGATTGACAGCCTGCTAAGACCTGCTGGAGAAACCATTTCTCAATATGGATGGCATCTCTTAAGGCCGAATTGCAAAACCGCAAAGATACCCTGACCTAGATTCATTTGTTTATGAAATCATTTCTACCTCAAATCTTGCACCCAAACAGGATCTGTGGAATATCTTAATAAAACAGCCCATTTAAAGAATAAGAGTGCTGATTGCTTGTGGTGAAGAGGTCTTGCGAGGGCTCCATCACGGGGCCAGATTGTAGCTGGAGCTATTGACAATTTATTGAACCAGGTGATGGCTGAATCTTTGCCAGATAGGCCTCAGGTACATAGCTGTCAACTGTTCCTTATTTGGTGGGAAAGTCCCTTATCTCAGTGCTGTGTCCCGCTACTGTCCCTTATTGATGATGTCCCTTAAATTTCCCGGGTTCCAAAGGAAGCAGCTCCTCTCCCTCCCTGCCTGCCGGCCAGGGAGGAGGGAGGCTCCAACTGTGTTGCTTGGCTGCGTTGCTCACCTAATAAGGAGTCTAAGAACGACCTGGGGGGTGGAGCTTCGTTTGGCTGCTGGCTGGGTTTTCTGCCTTTGGCTCGGAGGTGCTCAGAAGTTGAACATACCTGTGCCAGGAAAATCCCTTATTTTGGCTGCTGATCCCTTATTTTCGAGGCTGCTGGTCCCTTATTTTCAAATCTGTAAGTTGACAGCTATGCTCAGGTAGTCCCAGGTGCAGTACCCACTGTGGTCCTAACTCCTCACATTGCAACATGTCCAGTTTCCTTTTCACCAAGAAAGCGCCAGTGTGGGAACTCTTTGTGCCAGCAGTTCTTAAAGACAGGCTGATTAATTTGTCTTGCCAAGAGGAGTGCAAGTATATCCTTTCCCATCAACCCCCCTCCCAAAATCCAGCTGAAGAAAACCTGACATTTACTGCAAGCACAGGAAAGAGCTGGTGATTACCACTCCTCAGGCTTTTGTGCAAAAGGACGGGCATTTTGGTGACAGAAAATCTGCAAAGCATTAAACAGAAATGATTTTTTAAAAAGGAATCAGCCAAATTAAACTTTCATGCAAAGCCCAGCAGGAGATGAGGAAAGAAGAAATTAAGGTTTGGATTTATTTATTTTTTTCAAAATAATTGAAGGACTCCATTAAAAAAATGGCCCGGAACAAAATCTCAAGTTTATGTGTGAATGAGAAAGCACTAGCCCAAGATAAGGCAGTTGCAATAAATTGTGTGGTTAAGTACCAATAGCTGACATTATCTCTGTTCAAGCAGGAGGGATTAATACTGTTTAATAGCAATTTATTAGCACTTACATATACACACATTTCACTCCCCTCCCCCCCTCCGCCACTGCCCTCTTGAAATTAAAAATATATATATCATCGCTTCCTAATCTTTTAACAAGAAGTCAAGAGCTAACTGCATTCTAAAACAATTTTAATCGCTGGATATTGTGGTCACACTGTTTGAGTTCAATTTAAATATTTAGCAAACATGAGATAAACTATATGGGCAGTTTAAACACACACACACACACACACACACAGAGAGAGAGAGAGAGAGAGAGAGAGAGAGAGAGGACTCTTTACAGTAAAGCTACAGTAGGAATCCATGTATATTCTTGCCTTATGAGAGGTTGGACAGGTATCCTAATTGCCTGTGGACTAAGAGGAGTTCATTAACACCTGTTATCATGTATGCTCAGCTTGTACCTGAAGAATTCACGACACTAGTGTCCAACTGGATCAGTGCCAAAGAGTGACTCAGAAAAGTCTTGTTGCAATAGCTCCTCCACTCAACAAGAGGAGCTGTAGCAAGGACTTTTCTAGACTTGGGAACGGGTGATTCAGCACCAAAATTGACTAGCATGCCTGACAAGGTGGGTGGGGTATACCGTATTTTTCGCTCCATAAGACACACTTTTTTCTTCCTAAAAAGTAAGGGGAAATGTCTGTGTGTCTTATGGAGCGAATGCGTGGTCCCTGGAGCTGAATTGCCCAAGGGTGAAAAGCAGATCATGCTCTTTTTTTAAAAAAAAAAAGGGAAGGGGGTGTTGAAAGGAAGCAGCTGATCGGCAAGTGATCGGGGAGGGAGATAAGGGACGCTAGCAATGAAGGAGGCTGCCTGGGAGTGGGGAGGTAAAAGCCCATGGATCCTCAGCCTGCACCCAAAAAAATTCCACTGTTTTGTGGAGCCGCAATGGTGCAAAAATGTGGTTACAAAGCACAGATCCACATGGATACTCAGGATTTTTGCATTGTGCTCCCCCAAACTCACCGTCAAATCACATGTTTGTGGCCACAGCATGAAAATCATGAAAATCATATATCCACTGTTTCGTTCAGAATATTTTTTTTTTCTTGTTTTCCTCTAAAAACTAGATGTGTCTTATGGTCAGGTGCGTCTTATGGAGAGAAAAATATGGTAAATATCAAAATTATTATTATTAGAACAAAACAAGACCATTATGATAGCGTTTCTGACCAGTCTGGTTGATCATATCTCATCTTAATAAGCCAAGATACAGGTCCTTTGATCCTTTTTGTGGTTAGCCACAGTTAAGACAGGAAGTCTCTAATTCACTATACTGTGCAATTTATGCCAAATTTCCAGTTTGGTTCTGAAGTCTATATGCATTTCTGATGAAAATGAACAGGAAGAGGAAAGAAGGAAGTTCTCTTGTGCACAAAATGTTCTGTTCCTGAGACTCGTATTTTAATATTTGTGCCGACAGGAACAAGACAGATATTAAACTATTTAAATGTTGTAAATTATCACGATACACACGTACATGCAGGTGTATATGAGTCTGATTTCTACGTCTTTTCTTTGGCAGAATGTTAAATGCCCATGGATGGATGGGAAGGGGAAAAATATCGATAAAATAAATAAAAATGGATGGGAAACATTTATCTGGCAGCCTGCAAGATAACACCATCAGGAGAAGCAGCTGCATCGAAGGGTGGGGATGATAGGAAAACAAGACATCTCTTTATTTGGGGGGGGGGAGAGATGAATGCAAAGCACAGATTTGGTAAGAAAATCAGCTGAGAATGAGAAGGTGACAATGAAATTAAATAAGTAAACTTGAGCTGTTTGTTAAAAAGGGAGAGAGAACCCCCAGTGTGTTGGAACTACCTTGCAAATTGGTGAAGAAGCCAAGCTTTTGACACCAGCTTTGCAGCATTCAATACTAACTGAATTGCATTTATTTATTTTTTAACTCATTGGTTAATCATTCATGGCGGGTTCCCATAGACACCCTGGAGGCTCTTGTATACTGATAATCTGGGTGTCAGATGGGTCTTTTTTTGGGTGTAACATCCACAAATAGTTCTGACATTTTAATTTACAACAAAGAGTAATAATATATGTATGCTATTTCAACAACGCAACAAAAATAATGTAGTAACTGGTGTGTGTGCTACTTGCTATTGATGTAAGACAGTCATACCTCGGGTTACAGATGCTTCAGGTTGTGCTTTTTCGGGTTACGGACGTGCTGAAACCCGGAAGTATTGGAACGGGTTACTTCCGGGTTTCAGAGGTCGCACATGCGCAGAAGCGCTAAATTGCGCTTTGCGCATGTGCAGAAGCGCCGAATCGCAACCTGCGTGTGCACAGATGCGGCGCTGCGGGTTGTGACTGCTGTGGGTTGCAAACGTGCCTCCCGCACGGATCACGTTTGCAAGCGAAGCATCCACTGTACTGTTTGATTCTCTCATTGCAGTGGAAAATGGCCGCTATTAAGCAATCCATCAATTATCTTCAGAGCTGGAGCAAATTATTGCTTAAGCTGAAATTGGTTTAGTAGGTGAGGGGGACTACTTTAAATCCTCAGATTTGGTATTTGCATGTGATAATACTTTACCAGATTTTGTGCGTGTGTGAAGACCCAAAGAGCGTTGGCCCAGCCTTCCTAGTCTGATTAGAAGTAATACTGCAATTTTTGTTTGTGAAGAAGGAACTCGGCTTTTAATTAACATGTTCATGTGAATAATAATAATATTATAATAATTTATTATTTCTACAGCGCCCATCTGGCTGGGTTTCCCCAGCCACTCTGGGCGGCTTCCAACAAAAGATTAAAAATACATGAATGGAAACGACATGTGTGGGAATGTATAGGTTGAAATCCAGTGCCAATGGAATCAACACCATTGGTGAATCCCAGTTGCTCTCCATAAGCGGCAGTGCCCTGCTGGCTCCAACTGAATGCCTAGACGCACTACGTTCTAGGTTGTCATGGACTGGCTGGATGTAGAGATGGGCTGGGAGGCACCAGGATTGGTTACCCACCTTCCCTTCTGAACAGAGGAGAGATCCAATAGCTTCTTTTCTCTGTGGGTGAGCACAGCAGTGGCTGGTGTAGGTGCCCTTTTCCATCTCTTCTCTAAAAAATTCATTTTGGAGCTTTTCTTTGATTTTTTTTTAAAAATACCCCACCTTGCCGTATGTTTGGCTTCTCCGATTCAGCAGAAATCCTCCCTGACGCCATTTTTAAGAGATTCCCAGACATGTCTGGGAAACCCTCTACATATGGCAGCCCTACCTTTTCCCGTTGATGGGGCATGCCTTCACCATTTGTGCTCCTGTCCCTTCTGCTCATTTAGATGTGGCAGCCATTTTGTGTTGCGCCACACCCAAGGGCAGCCATTTTGTGAGTGGCGCCTCCAACACTTTCTAAAATTCCCAAAGATCCCCACAGGGCTGAAAAGGTTGGTAACCCTCCTCAATTTTAGTCCAGAATCCTGTTTTCAACAATTATCACCCAACAACTCTCACTCAGGTCAACCCTTTCCCATTGTTTACCTACCAACGTGCTAGCAATTTATATTCAGAGCTATACTACTGGTTGTTCTCATGGGTAATAAAACCTTCCCTATGAATTTGTGCAATTCCCCTTTTAAGCTATGGGTAAAGCCAGCAACCGTTGCTTATTCTCGTTGCGTATTTCACTTTTAGTTTTTCCTGTGGGGAAGTTTTGCCTCTTGGCTGGCCTCTACCCTTCTAATTTCTCACTCATTTGCAGCTGCACAGACTAACAAGGAACTCCTTACTATATATAACCTAGTAGGGAAGATGTGAAACTTCTCAGGTTTCAAGGAGGTTTCAGAAGTCTTGCCGAGACAATTTCAGACCACTTGTGATTATTCCTCAGCAGCAACAAAACTCCTGACCAAACTCAATTACTTCTATACCTAAGTGACTTGTTATAAACAATTAAGTGGGACAATGCATATGCAAATACCAGAGGCACAAATCACCTTTGCTTGGGGGTGGGGAGAAGATGAAAATGTTTGATCTGCACCGATACTCTTGTACTTTTTATTAAAAAGTAACCGCAACAAAATATTTTAAAATACACTGTTGTCTGCTCTCCCAACACATTTGTTGTTGTTGTTGTTGTTTAGTTGTTTAGTCATGTCCGACTCTTCGTGACCCCATGGACCAGAGCATGCCAGGCACTCCTGTCTTCCACTGCCTCCCGCAGTTTGGTCAAACTCATGCTGGTAGCTTCGAGAACACTGTCCAACCATCTCGTCCTCTGTCGTCCCCTTTTCCTTGTGCCCTCCATCTTTCCCAACATCAGGGTCTTTTCCAGGGCATCTTCTGTTCTCATGAGGTGGCCAAAGTATTGGAGCCTCAGCTTCAGGATCTGTCCTTCCAGTGAGCACTCAGGGCTGATTTCCTTAAGAATGGAGAGGTTTGATCTTCTTGCAGTCCATGGGACTCTCAAGAGTCTCCTCCAACACCACAATTCAAAAGCATCAATTCTTTGGCCATCAGCCTTCTTTATGGTCCAGCTCTCACTTCCATACATCACTACTGGGAAAACCATAGCTTTAACTATACGGACCTTTGTTGGCAAGGTGATGTCTCTGCTTTCCCAACACTTGTCTATATCCCAATAAAGGGCTTGTAATCCTTCTCTCTACCTCTCACTTTGCTCCCCCATGCTGAGATCAGAAATCCGGTTTGATTGGATCCAAATACCTTGGTGCTGTTCACTTCCAGCAAAAGGGAGAGAGATGGGAACAAAGCCTTTCGCAGAGTCAATAATTAGAATTATTTCCTTTCCCCTTTTTAAAGCTGCTAGTTCTCAGCTGGCCAACTGAACATGCGAATCTGAAGGCAGGATATTTATATCCCCGACTTCACACTTAACCATGCGATTGGCAACCACGAACAAGGGCGATAATAATTACACTGTGATGTTGAGCCCTGCTACCCTTGAGGTAGAAACGAACGGAATGAACACAGCTAGGGACTTTGTCGCAGAAACTCCAGGATTGTAAATGACATTCACCTGACAGAAAATTGGAAGCCGACTATGCAATGATATGAAGTGGAGAGTCTGGTGGCCAGTGGGAATGGCCAGGCAAGAGGCTGCCCTCGATGTACCATAAAAGCCTGAAATCCTCTTTCCAGGGCTGGAACAGGGAGATTTCCGTTGCTCTCGAGAAGTCATTTCAATTTGTACCTGTGTTCATAACAGGACAGAGCTTCAGTTTATAATCTGAGCAATAAAGCCGGCTCATCAGGAACTTCTCAAGGAAACTTGTTATTACTGAAAATGACACTCTAATTGCCTCCAGACATTCGGCAGGTCTACTGAGTGGAAGAGCCTGATAAGCTATTGAGCTATTAAGGGATGTAGAATCAATTAATGTAAGGAGATAAGAAAGTAATACCCTACCAAGGTAAACTAACTGAATAGTATGTGTCAGACAAGTTCACTGTGAACCCAGGAAGTGGTAGACATTCCCAGTGCTGTCTGCCAGCATTCTTCCCACACTGCCACACTGGAAATACGTTGAGCTGGCTGCTGCTTCTGACATGTCAAGCGGCGTAGGGATGTTGATAGATGTTGGGAGATGATATATTTGCTAGTTATTATTCTTCCTTCCTCGCGTTTGAGAGTTCAGCAGAATGCATCCCTTTGCAGCTTAAGAGGAAGCTTAGAGAGGCTAGTTTTAGCCTTTTAGTTGAAGTAATCTAGGATGGAGGGGACGCGTGACCGACTCTGGGGTTGCGTCGCTCATCTCGCTTTATTGGCCGAGGGAGCTGGCATACAGCTTCCGGGTCATGTGTCCAACATGACTAAGCCGCTTCTGGCAAACCAGAGCAACGCACGAAAACGCCGTTTACCTTCCCGCTGGAGAGGTACCTATTTATCTACTTGCACTGGTGTGCTTTCAAACTGCTAGGTTGGCAGGAGCAGGGTCCGAGCAACGGGAGCTCATCCTGTCGCGGGGATTCGAACCGCCGACCTTCCGATTGGCAAGTCCTAGGCTCTGTGGTTTAACCCAATGTGCAAAGTCACAAATTTTGCTGAATTACACCTTGAATATACACCTCCACTTTTCCTTGGTCTTTCAGATCTAAAACCATATTTGTGACCAGCAAAGGCATGGGTAAACTCCAGGAAGATTCCTCAAGCACAGGCATGTCCAACTTCCAAGAAACTGCAATCTACTCCCACTTTAACAAATCTGGCAATGATCTACCCATTGGATTGACCAAAGTTGTTGAGATTTTTTGGGGGAGCCAAAGTTGTTGAGCTCCTCCTCCAGGCACATTCCCTCATTACACAGAGTATCCAGCACGCAGGGAAGGACGAGAAAATATGAGCTACATTGCAAAGAGTTTTATTCCTAACTACGCAGACAGAAAAGAAAATACATCTTCTCTCTGTGAGAGCAGAGAGCAACTGGTAAACAAAGGAACAGGAAACCAGTAACATCACATCCGTCTCCTGTTTTCCGTGAGACTTCCAATAGCTCGGCATCTCTGGAATGCAAAACAGAGTCTTGTGACTCCAAGAGCACTGCACAGTGGCATAAACAGAAACTAACACTTGGCAGGGTTCAGGATCCCACGGTCGACCTGTTGGACATCCCTGCTTTAGAAACATAGTAAGACTCTGATACTTCATAAGGCAGGACAGGACCAGTACAGCAGACACTTTGTCATTTCCATTTTTGACCTTAAAGAACAAGAAAAAACATCTGTGCATGGTGCATAAGTTGTGGGCAAGCACAATTTGTGACATCATACAACAACATTACTTATATACAGGGCACAGCTTAGCTTCCAGTTACTCAGTTTTGTGTAGCTCAAGTCAACCTAAACTCTGGTCTTAAATCCACAGGGTTTCTCATATATATATATATATGAATAATGATGATGATGACTTCTTCTTTTTAAAAAAACAACAACCAACGTTTCAGCGATTGTTTGCAACACAGCTGCCCAGTCCTTTGTGTACCAAATAAATAATAGCAATAAAGCCCCTTTCATCACTATCCCCAGCAAACACGCGCTCCCATACACAGGTTAGCATAATCACATTCTCTTTTGTTCTCTTCACTTTCTTTGTTCGCTGTGCAGTAATGAAAAATGACAGCCATATTTATTGTAACATTCCTCCAGGAATGCAAAGATAATTACCTACTCTTAGCAAGGAGATGAGAACAAGGGTGAATTCTATCTCCTTCCAACTGTCTGCACCCTAAGACAGGAGCGTGTGTGAAATGCAAATAATTAGACCTGTAGGAGTAATTAAGGGGTAGGAAACTGAGCACCGTGGGTTGGTGTGTGTGCATGAGCAAAAGTTGCTTCAATGGCGGCAGTTTCTGGTTGTGTAAAATAAAACCTGGCGGATGTCTTGTGCTATAAGAGACCGTCAACAACCACCAAGGCCTGGCTGAGTTTTACGAGGGAACTTTTGGCCTTCTTGAGAGAACCTCCTGCTCAACAAATGCAATTGAGTCTCAGCGTGATGCAGTTGGGGCCGGCTCTTGCATTAGGCAGAGTGTGCAACATCACTTAAGCTAAACTGCTTGCTTTTGGTGCCACAGAGCCAGGCAGTGTCAAAGTTAAGCACAGTTCAAACAGTTTCTAGGAGGTGGGGAATCATCATTTGCAGTGGCTTCAGTCAGAAGCAGCTTGTTCAATGGGGTGAAGCCACAGCATTCACTTCCTGACAGTGGTCTTGCTGCCGTGCACTGGGAGGGAGAGTTGGGGGCACCAGAGGCAGGTGGAGGCCGTGGGGCTGTATCTGTGGAGTCCACCCAGCACTCTTGCTGGTGCACCCACACAGCCCCATATCTCATTATCTCCATCCTAGTAAGGGGCGCATTGCAGCTTTGCCCTACCTGAACTGCTTCTGGCAGTAGCTCACGATCCTTCTTTTTCCCCATCCCTCCTGCACTGCAAATGGCACCAACACTTACTTTGTGGGTAACCTGGACACCAGTTTGCATCCTTCACAATGCCCTAGACCTGTCACTCAAGAGCCTTTCTAGTTAGCTTCTGCCCATGGTGGCATTCCAGGGGGTGCTATCATTTCTTTTGTTGTTGTTGTTTACAAGTTCCTGGGTTTCCCAGTCAGGTAATCACACTCCTTTGTCCTGACTGAGAACCTAATCTATTCCTGGGATAACTGCCTGTCTGGCACCCATCTGCCAGGGTGCCAGTGATTATCTCTTGTGCAAGAGGCTGCTGTGTACATGATCCCAGGTTTTGTGGATTATGGCTGCCTGCATCCCAGACTCCCCACCCCCCACCCCATCTTCGTAGCCATTACTTTCCAGAACAAAGTTGGAATGGTGAAAATCCATACTGGAACGATTTTATATGACTTTCTAAAGTTTTCCCAGTGAGCCATTACATAGATACATTTATCTATATACATTCTATATATATCTCTGTACATCTCTAGATATACATTTACAATCGCAGGGAAACCAAAATGCTTGTTTACAAAGCTATTGTACTACCAACCTTACTGTATGCTTCTGAAACATGGACCACTTACAAACACCACCTCCAACTTCTCGAAAGATTCCATCAACAGTGTCTCCGAAAATCTTACACATCACTTGGGTAGACAGGCGAACTAATATCAGTGTACTGGATGAAGCAAAGATCACCAGTGTTGAAGCAATGATTCTTCAACATCAACTTCGTTGGACTGGTCATGTTGTGCGGATGCCTGATTATCGTCTTCCAAAGCAGCTACTCTATTCCAAACTTAAAAATGGAAAGCGTAATGCTGGTGGTCAACAAAAGAGGTTTAAAGACTGTCTCAAGACAAATCTAAAAAAAAAAATGTAGTATAAACATCAACAACTGGGAAACACTGGCCTGCAAGTGCTCCAATTGGAGAACAGCCTTTACCAAAGGTGTCATGGACATTGAAGACGCTCAAACTCAGAATGCAAGGGAGAAACGTGCTAAGAGGAAGACATTCTGGGCAAATCCGCACCGTGATCAACTACCACTCGGGAACCATTGTCCCCACTGTGGTAGGACATGTGGATCCAGAATTGGCCTCCACAGTCATTTACGGACTCATTGTTAAAACCGTGTTAATGGAAGGCAATCTTAGTCGGCTATGAGTGATCGCCAAAGAAGAAGAAGACGACATTTATCAGTGAACTGTAATGTGCAGCAGAGTCTCTTTGAATAGAGATAGGAAAAACTGTGATGGAGTGTTTTGTGGGGACATTTGCAGAAGTGATTGTGTTGATTTTGGTAGTCGGGGTGTGTGTGTATGGTATCTGCTGGAGGAGCAACCACCCCCTACATTTACCGTATTTTTTGCTTTATAAGACGCACCAGACCACAAGACGCACCTAGTTTTTGGAGGAGGAAAACAAGAAAAAAAATATTCTGAATCTCGGAAGCCAGAACAGCAAGAGGGATTGCTGCACAGTGAAAGCAGCAATCCCTCTTGCTGTTCTAGCTTCTGGGATAGCTGCGCAGCCAGCATTCACTCCATAAGATGCACATACATTTCCCCTTACTTTTTAGATGGGAAAAAGTGAGTCTTATAGAGCAAAAAATACGGTACGTAAATTCCTGCAACAGTGCCTATGCATAGATCCTACCCGCTGTGACCCCATCAGCAGCCCACAGGCCAGACTTCTTTCTTTGCCACCCCCTCCGCAAACAATCTGAGCACTGTGCAACAGTTTAGTCCCTTGCTGCAGGTTTCAAACACTGCTGCCGTTTGACGGACACATGGGTTGCACGGCTATGCTTTGCATATAGTCCGCACCGCATGTATTTGTGTCTCGTGTACCCAGGGGGCTTGTGCCTTTAATCCTCCTCGGAGACAGAAAAGCTGAGCACTTTGCTCGCTGCTTTCCCCCTTTAAGCTGAGCTATTATCCGCAATTTCTGTAGTATGTTTCATAAGCAGAGGTTATCGTATGTTGCAGGCCATCTATCCTGCTGGGGAGTAAAAATGAACGCTTGATAATGCTGTTGCCCAGAGGCAGATAAGAGCTCCAGCTTGCTGAAAAATCCCACAAGGTTTCCTGTAACAAAAAATAAAGTGGGGATATAATTTATTATCCTCCCCTCCCGCACTGGGCCATGTGATCGTCTGCAACATCAAGCCAACCTACGGTGCATGTTAAAACAGATACATAAATAAACCTGTTGACAGCTTTCTTTTGCTCTGCCATTGATCTGCAGTAAGTTGCATCTTCATACCTAACAACTAAAGGGCACCCTGAGACTGAATTTTGTGTGTGGCCACATTCACACCACACCTTTAAAGCACTGTGATGCCAGTTTAAAGAGTCATGGCTTCCTCTGAGGAATTCTGGGAGCTGTAGTTTGTTACGGGTGCTGAGAGTTCACAGAGCTCCTCTCCCAGAGTCGGTTTCCAGCCAATCCCTCTTCCCAGAGGAATTTGGGAATTGTAGGCCTGGGGGGGGGGGAATAGGGGTCTACATTGGTGGAGGCAGGAATGCTTCTGAGTATGGGTGGCTGGGCATCTGAAGTGGGCAAAATGCTCTTGTATTTGAATCCCAATTGCAGGCTTCTAATGGGCAGTTGGCCAGCCACTGTGAGAACAGGACACTGGACTAGACAGGCCTTTGGACTGATCCAGCAAGCTCATCTTGGGTTCTTAATATGTGGAAGCTTTGTTTAGTTTTGTATTTGGGGCTGAGAATCAAGTGGCTTGTGCTAGGAAACCCAACAGGGATTGAGGAAGAAGAAATCATTGCAGAAGTTCTGCCCAATCCCGTGTCCTGCTTGTCTCACACCAGTGGGACCACTTATAAATGTCATCTCCAACTCCTCAAAAGATTCCATTGTCTCTGAAAATTTTTACACTTCACTTGGGAAGAGAGGCGAACTATTGCCAGTGTACTGAAAGAAGCAAAGATCACAAGTGTTGAAGCAATGTGAAATATACTCGGAGTCGAGAGTGGATTTCATGCTCTTTATTCAGCTCATAGTGGTGAGGAGGAATGGAAGTTCCCCCAGAATGTCTGCTTTATATACATTATTTACACAATGGTCCCCATGTGATTGGCTAATTCCGGGATTCTCCTGTAGGCCAATCAGGTTGCAGATTCACTTCCACCTGGAGCTGGATTGGGTGGCTCCTGTGGACCAATCAGACTGCTGGATTCTGGGTTCTATAGTTCTAGGACCAATCAGACTGCTGCATTTTGGATCCTATTCAACTCAGTACATAACACAATGATTCTTCAACATCAACTTTGTTGGATGAGTCATGTTGTGCGGACGCCTGATTATTGTCTTCCAAAGCCTCTACTCTATTCCAAACTTAAAAATGGAAAGCGTAATGCTGGTGGTCAACAAAAGAGGTTCAAAGACTCTCTCAACGTAAATCTTTAAAAATGTAGTATAAACACTGGCAACTGGGAAACACTGGCTTGCGAGCGCTCCAATTGGAGAACAGCCTTTGCCAAAGGTGTCATGGTCTTTGAAGACACTCAAACTCAGCTTTGAAAGGGAGAAATGCGCTAAGAGGAAGGCACACTTGGCAAACCTTCACCATGGTCAACTCCTGCCCCGAAAACTATGTCCCCACTGTGGAAGGACGTGTGGATCCAGAATCGGCCTCCACAGTCACTTACGGACTCACTTTTTAAACCATGTTGATGGAAGGCAATCTTGCTTGGCTATGAGTGATCGCCAAAGAAGAAGAAGAAGAAGATACCAGCGGGGGCGGAGGGTGGGCCAAAGGCAGCTGACAAGAAAGTAAGCATGCCAGCTCCAGAGCTGGTGGACTTTGCCTGACCCACCATGTTGCAGGAATGGGAGCCTGCCCCAGTTTGTCCCACCTCGCACCCTGTTTTGGTCATTGTGGTTGGTGGTGTAGTGGTTAAGAGCAGTAGACTTGTAATCTGGTGAACTGGGTTCGTGTCCCTGCTCCTCCACATGCAGCTGCTGGGTGACCTTGGGCTAGTCACACTTCTCTGAAGTCTCTCAGCCTCACTCACCTCACAGAGAGAGTGTTTGTTGTGGGGGGGGGGAGTGAAAGGAGAATGTTAGCCATTTTGAGACCCCTTCAGGTAGTGATAAAGTGGGATATCAAATCCAAACTCTTCTTCTTCTTCTTGCCGACCTCCTTCTGCATGGGCGGAGGAGAGATGCATCTTGCCCTGACACCCAGGGACTATGGGATTGCACCCAAAGGTATCGTGAAAATGCTGTTCAGTCTGCTAAATTCTCAACCTGATATCAAATTGCATTATTGCTTATGAAGTGGGCAGCAGCAACAAGACTGAGAACTGAACCGTTTTTAGTTTCCTTGCCCATATGGTGTATCTAAAACCACCCGGTGTTTCACAGCTCCCATTAATAATCGGCTCAACAGGGTGACCTGCGAGACAACCTGGGCAAAATGGAAGCTCTGTCTCATCAGCATTAACCAGATGGGCACCTGCTTTCCCATACGAGGAAGAAGGATGGTCTGTGGGCTTCAGTCCAAGGACACAGGCAGCAGTGCAGGAGCGAGCCTGTCAGATATATTGATTAGGGCCTTCCAAGGAAAGGCAGCTCCCTCCATTTCCAAGTTTCTCATCTCAGGACTGCGGCTAGCAAAAGGGAATGAGGGCAATCTGGAATAACTCTCTGCTAGGCTTTTGCCCCTACTATTGTGAAGAGCAATTGCACAGGCAATTGCCATTTAATTTCATATTTTGTCGGCTGCAGAGGAAGCCTCACCACTTGTACTCAGAAGTAAGCCTTAGTGAATTCACAGGGGCTTACTCTCAGGTAAGTGGGGTGAGAATGGCTGCCTCAGTTATTGAAGGATTTTTAGTCCGTGTAGGGCAACGTCTTTCCAAAGCAGCTGGCATCAAACATATAGACACAAGATATAATAAGTGTTTATTAGGGCTGAACAGAGCCTCACTAACCTGATCCAGGAGCTCAAATTGCCCCCAAGTCAATCTGGGGAACACATGACCTGTACCCAGTTCTGAATAAATTCAGGGACAGGGCTAATGTTAATTACACTAAAGAACCATAAAAAAGGAAATGCATCACTAAAAAAGACGATGCACATCCCATACCACACAACTGTCCCATTTTAGGTGGGACATCCTGGATTTACAGAAGCCACCGCAGCTTCTGATTGCAATCCCAGATTGTCCCATTTTGGCTCCTGTGCTCTGGCATGAATCAATAATAATAATAATAATAATAATAATAATAATAATAATAATAATAATAATTTGTATCCCGCCCATCTGGCTGGGTCTCCCCAGCTACTCTTGGCGGCTTCCAACAAAGATTAAAAATACATTAAAATGTCACACATTAAAAGCTTCCCTAAACTGGGCTGCCTTCAGATGTCTTCTAAATGTCAGGTAGTTGTTTATCTCTTTGACATCTGCTGGGAGGGCATTCCACAGGGTGGGTGCCACTACTGAGAAGGCCCTCTGCCTGGTTCCCTGTAACTTTGCTTCTTGCAGTGAGGGAACCGTCAGAAGGCCCTCGGCGCTGGACCTCAGTGTCCGGCCAAAATTATGTGGGTAGAGATGTTCCTTCAGGGCCGAGCTGCTTCACACCAGAGTGCAGGACCCCAAAATGGAGCCCATGCATCAACCACCTTCCAGCCAACGTACTTCTGGAAGCCAGCGCTGCACCTCAGGAATCAGCACTGGCTTTGGGAAGTATGGCGTTGGCTGTGGTGGAGGCCGTGGCTTTGGTGGTGGTGGTGCTGCACTGGTTGTGGCAAAACAAATACAAGACCTTGTTACGCAGATGCAATAGTTACAACATACGGGGGGTTGCAGGACTATGTGGAGTAGATTTTGAAGCCACCCGTGGACAGAAGGGAAAGGGGAATTCCCATTGTGTAGTGGAACTGTCTGTTCCAACAGTATTGGACGCAACATCTTCTCCTTTTCTATCTGCACAAAGCTGCAAGACTGATTTGTGTGTGTGTAAGTTTTTGTGTGTTTGTTTGTGTGTTCCTTTCAGCAGAAAAGCCTCTCATAAACACCAATAAATAAATAATGGCCAAATGGATTAATCACTATGATACTGCCTTTGCAGTTCCAGATGCATTATGCGTGTATGCATGCATTCATGTGTCCGCACACCTTGAGGTCACGCCCAGTGGGTGCAGTTTTCCAGCTTTGATGATTCCATGCTTTGGTACTCTAGACTTCAGTGAATGAAACACACAGACAGCAATGTATCCTCCTAAGGAGATTCTTCTTTTTTCCCAGTAAGAGAAGGGCTACAATTCAGAGAAAAGGCTTTTCTTTGGGAGACATTATTTTAATGCCCTTGCATATGGATAGAGAAGCGAAGAGCAAAGGCTGATGGGTCGTAAGGGGTGGGAAGGGAGCACGGTGTCATATCACCAGTACACTGGAAACATCTGGGGCTGTAAAGTGGTTTATGGGCATGGGGTGCTGCTGCGTGGCATTGAAGCTCCCTTGACAAGTAGGGATAAAACACAACAACAATGCAGAACAGAACTAATCCACATCAGAGGCAATCACAGCCCTGCTCAAGAGACTTGACCAAGTAAGCTTCAGTTTTGCTGGATTTAAATTTGCTGGATTTAAAATACGGAGACAGGCGTCACTTTCAGATTTGGCAAATCTGGAATGTGAAGTATGCGTTTCGAGAACTCTTGAAATGTAAATGTTATTCTTTATTTTTTTAAAAAACTTTGAGAAATGGATTGCAGTGCTGAAACGATTTTAAACTTCGGCATTTGTAAAATTTAAAAGGCCAGATTTTTGAAATGTAGAAGCACTGATGTCCAGAACATCACATGTGCAAAGTTATGTTTGCAGCCTGAAACCAGCGTTTCATTCCTCCCCCCCCCCCATTCAGACCAAAATTCGAACCTGTTTGGATTTATTTGTTGGCTTTTAAAGAAATTCTGCTACAATAATCAGTTGTGCAAAGATAGCTGGTTGCAGGCTCGTGTGAGCCTCTCACTATTACAGTTGTACAGTGGTACCCCGCTAGACGAATGCCCCGCTAAACGAAAAACGCGCAAGACGAAAGGGCTTCCCGATATTTTTTCGCTTCGCAAGACGAAGTTTTCTATGGGGCTGACTCGCAAAACGAATTTTTTTCCGTGGTCTCCCTTTTTTTTGGCCTTTTCTGAAAGGCGCTAAGCTGCTTATCTGCAAATTGCCTCTTATCTGCTAATCCGCTAAAAGCCGCTACGCCGCTTATCAGCTGTTTTACCGCTTATCAGCTGATCCGCTGATAGCGGAGCTCCGCAAGACGAAAATCCCTGCAAGACAAAGGCTCCCGCAGAACGGATTATTTTCGTCTTGCAGGGCACCACTGTACCTTGGTCTACAACCATAATCCATTCCGGAGGTCCGTTTGTAAACCAAAACAGGTTGTAACCCAAGGTGCACTTTCACCAATGCACCCCCCCAGTTGTTTGTAATCCCCCCCAAAATGGGTTGTAATAATAATAAAAAAAAGGTTTCAAACCGGGACACGCACTTCTGGGTTTGACGTGTTTGTAATCCAAAACGTATGCAAACCAAGACGTATGCAAACTAAGGTACCACTATATACAATTCAGTCTGTTTTAGATTGAATTGTACATTCATGGTAAATTCCCTTTAATGCCTCTTAAAAGAATAAAGACACAACAGTCTTATTTAAGTCAATAAAAGAAGTTTACTCACATCAGTTCACAGTTGGATTCCTGAAGGCAGACTTAGTTACAAATATGTACATGTGGATCTACCCCATATGGGGGAATAATCCCAGTGCTTCTGCTAGCTGAGAGCTAGCAGAGCAGTCCTAGCTAGAAGCTGGTCAAATGAAGAAGGAAGTAAAAAAGAGGAAGGTGTGCTGCATGACTCGTCCTTTGGTTACCTGGACAGGTTAGGTAACAGCCACCTTCTATCACATGCAAAAGAAAGGATGCTCCAGCCAGGAGGAACAAGAAGTTTCGACTGGCTGCACCAAACATTCCTTTGCTTGTCTTCTCTAGCATTACAAGGAATGTTGTACTTGATGGCCTCTCATGGATCACATCCCATTAGGGACCCTTCCCTTAGCACTGTAATGCACCGGGAGAAGATGACTAGGTGAAGCAGTCAGCAAGCAGTGCCCCCATTAGAGGGAATCATCAGGGGCTGCAGCAGCATTCCACCTAAGATGGCTACTTCACTCTGTCCAATGATAGGGCCGGCCCTGAATTCAGTTCCAGCTTTATCATAATGCAGTAATCTGCTGAACAGCTTAGCAAAGAGGAACCCAGTAACCCAGGCTATGTAGATAAGATGCCTCCTGTTCCTGCATGGGAACGAAAGGTTTTCGAAACGACCTTGGCTTTAAAGCAAGCGAATGAATGGAACAGAGCCTATAAATCAGGCTGCTGAAGCAGCAGCAATAGCCAAACCTAAGCATCTTTCCCTCCTTTAGGCTACTGCTGCCCAAGCAGAAGTAACAGCTGCACCGGCCTTATGAGACCCAAATAGGCCATTATGGCATGTAAATGTGGCCACAAGTGCAGTGGATGGAATGCAAACCTCTCCTGTCCCTTTCAACACTTTGGCTGCGCTAATGATTTTGCTTACTGATTGGTGTCAAGGGAGGTTGCATATGGCTACCCAGAATGCTGTGCACCAGGCTTGTTCTTTGGAAAGAGGAAAAACAATTTTTCCTTGCTTGCAGAAGGCTGCTAGTTTTTTTCAAAAACAAATGCCTTGCTAGGAAGCTGTGCTCAGAACGGATTCCAAGCTAGAGCTTAAACAACTAACTTCAGTCCCCAAAATGTCCTCTGTGAATTTTGATTGTACACTTCACAAGATGTTCTCTGAACAGTCCTTCAGATCTTTCCCGAACATTTGCCAACTAATGGATAGCTCTGCAATTTCCGGCAATATTTGATTCAAATGATTTGATTTGACTTTGATGCTCGGTTGTAATGTTTCGCATGTGACAATATTTTAGAGTTGGCATTCAATAGTATTTGGTGGGTGTCAGCATTTGAGAGCTGGCGTGCAATGGTGTTTGGCATCTGCTAGTGTTTGATACTTGGCATGCAATGGTAATTACGAGTAGCTGGGTGTATTTGATAGATGACATGCAATGGTAGTATTGGACAGTGGACAGCTTAAGAGATTTCATAGTTGGCACTCATCAAAGCAACGAAGGAATGCCAGCAAGTCTACAGCATCCAAGTCTGAATGGTGGCAATTAGCCAGGCTAGCAAAATTGAACCTCCACAGCCAGAAGAAGTGTACCTCTGAACAAGTGTAGCTCTCCTGGCGGACTGATTTCAAAAGAATAACTGTTATTGTCATGTCCTGCTTGTGGGTTTCCTGGAAACATCTGACAGTCAATGGTTGAAAACAGTATTCCAGGTTGGATGAATCCTTCTTTCTTTGGCGATCACTTGTAGCCCAGTAAGATTGTCTTCCATGAACACGGTCTTAACAGTGAGTCCGTTAGTGACTGTGGAGGCCGATTCTGGATCCACACGTCCTTCCACAGTGGGGACATAGGTTTCGGGGTGGGAGTTGATCATGGTGAGGGTTTGCCAAGCATGCCTTCCTCTTAGCACGTTTCTCCCTTTCAATCCTGAGTTTGAGTCTTCAAAGCCCATGACACCTTTGGTAAAGGCTCGCAGGCCAGTGTTTCTCAGTTGTCAGTGTTTATACTACATTTTTAAAGATTTGCCTTGAGAGAGTCTTTGAACCTCTTTTGTTGACCACCTGCATTACGCTTTCCATTTTTAAGTTCGTAATGGAGTAGTTGCTTTGGAAGATGATCATCAGGCATCCGATCAACATGACCCATCCAACAAAGTTGATGTTGAAGAATCATTGCTTCGACACTTGTGATCTTTTCTTCTTCCAGTACATTGGCATTAGTTCGCCTGTCTTCGGAAATGACGTGTAATAAATTTTTGGAGACACCGTTGATGGAATCTTTCGAGGAGTTGGCGTTGATAAGTGGTCCTTGTTTCACAAACTTACAGGAAGGTTGGTAGTACAATAGCTTTGTAAACAAGCATTTTGGTTTCCCTGCGAATGTCCCAGTCCTCAAACACTCTGCACTTCATACTCCCCCACACGATGCCTATTGCTGGTCCTGCTCACATGGTCTTTTTGCGTCCATGGGACTCATGGAACGATGCCTATTGCTGGTCCTGCTCACATGGGCTTTTTGCAGTCCATGGGACTCAGTCCCATGGATCTTCTTGCAGTCCATGGGACTCTCAAGAGTCTCCTCCAGCACCATAATTCAAAAGCATCAATTCTTCGGCAAACAGCCTTCTTTATGGTCCAGCTCTCACTTCCGTACATCACTACTGGGAAAACCATAGCTTTAACTTGTTGGCAAGGTGATGCCTTTGCTTAAAGTGGGGGAATAGCAACTCAAGGTC
>JAXCMG010000005.1:3080279-3098164 GCA_034642415.1 Podarcis siculus | reverse complement strand
CCATCGCCGCTCGCTTCGGCCGGCCTACTGGAGCGGCGATGGGATGTGGGGGGGGGCTCGCTCGCCGCCCCGCGTGTGCTCGCCGCCGCCGCCCCGCCTCTCGCCGCCCGGGTCGCCCGCCTCCCTCCCACGGCACACCAGCCTACCTCCGTGTGCCTTTGCCCAAAAAAGGTTGGGAAACACTGGGTTACAGTGTGGTCCTGATAACGCCAGTGTTGCAGGTTCAATTCCCATATGGGACAGCTGCATATTCCTGCATTGCAGGGAGCTGGACTAGATGTTCCTTGGGGTCCCTTCAAACCCTCCAATTCTCTGATTCTCTGGTTAGGGTTATAGAACAACAGCATATGGGGATGGGAGGCTAAGGAAGCCAGTAGTTGTGTAGAGGTTAGAGTATTGGACTAGGACATGGAAGATCGGGGTTCAAATCCCCAAGCTCTTTGGATGACCTTGGGGCAGTCAGTGCCTTTCAGCTCAGCACCTGGCAGAAGGCTTTGCTACGAGACTCTTCGCAATCCAAACAGTTCAAAAGCGCCCAATGGTTCACTGGGGGCAATTGTAGTTCTAACATAGGATTGGCACAGGGTTCAAAAATCTCTGTTGATTGCATATGTGTGCAAATTTGACGCATGTGGGTAGGGGAAGGCTGAGCGAAAGAGTAGGCAAATCATCCTTGCCTTTCTTCTTCCAGGTGGGTGGAGAACATCTCATCATTTTCAGGAGAGCTTACTAAAGATGGTGGCTGCAGCAATGGTTTCTTTTCTTTGAAGAAGTTTTCCTGGTGCAAGAAAATGGCAGAACTCCTGTAGGTTGAGTGGCAAGTGCACAAGTTCCACAATGCTCCTCTTGGAACAGTGGCATGTCATAATATAACCTTGTTTGAAAGGGCTCAACAGTGTGTGTGTATGTGTGTGTGTCCCACACATACAATGCCCTTGGAATGAGTTTATATCATGATGTCAGAACAATCAGCTATGGGAAAGTCAAAAGAGAAGTCCCACCAGCCATTCCTTTCGGGAAATTTGGATAGCTCAAAATTTGTCCCAGTGTCCCTGAAAGTCAGTGTGGTGTAGTGGTTAAGAGCGGTGGACTCGTAATCTGGTGAACGGGGTTCACTTCTCTGCTCCTCCACATGCAGCTGCTGGGTGACCTTGGGCCAGTCACACTTCTCTGAAGTCTCTCAGCCTCACTCACCTCACAGAGTGTTTGTTGTGGGGGAGGAAGGGAAAGGAGAATGTTAGCCACTTTGAGACTCCTTCAGGTAGTGAAAAAGTGGGATATCAAATGCAAATTCTTTTTCTTCTTTTACTTCCCTTCTTCAGTAGGGACTGAAACGCTGGCTCTATAAACATCTCTTTTGACGACCTTCCCCCACCCTCCTACTTCCAGTTCCCTTTGTGTATGTCGGGGGTGGGCATTTTTTGCTGCATTAAATCGTGCTGTAACAATTGTTCCAAGGGGGGGGGGGTCGCTGAGTGGAAAGATGCCCTTTGCTGGGCCACTGAAAGCTGTCCCCATGCCACTTGTGGTAGCAGGAAAACTGTGGGAGAAATAAATACATAAACAAGAGGCTGGCACCTCTTCCCTCAAAAAGCCCCAGTCCTGAAAAATTACTAGAATTCCTCCCATCCCTCCAGAAAGTCACCAAAATTGTACCACGAGAGGCGCCATTTTGGATCAGCTTTAGATGTGACACAGTGTGGTGGTTGGCATATGGGAGACTGTGAATCCTGACAAATTCATAGAGGAGAGAACTATTGATAGCTGATAGCATCTTAAAAAGCAGAGACATCACCTTGCCGACAAAGATCCATATAGTTAAAGCTATGGTTTTCCCAGTAGTGCTGTATGGAAGTGAGAGCTGGATCATAAAGAAGGCTGATCGCCGAAGAATTGATGCTTTTGAATTCTGGTGCTGGAGGAGACTCTTGAGAGTCCCATGGACTGCAAGAAGATCAAACCTATCCATTCTTAATCAGCCCTGAGTGCTCACTGGAAGGACAGATCCTAAGCTGAGGCTCCAATACTTTGGCCACCCCATGAGAAAAGAAGACTCCCTGGAAAAGACCCTGATGTTGGGAAAGATGTTAGGATTGTGACGTAGGTTTTCAGATAGGTGGGCAATACCTTTGGGTCTCTTCCAACTCTACAATTCCATGATAATATGATGCTTATTCTGAATATTTGACTCTGCCGTGGCTGCATAAAACAACCTCTTTAAAGAGGAGTGGGGGTGGACATTGAGAACTCGACACTTCCTCTACGGTTGAAGTATCCTCCTTGTCTCTTAGCAGCTCAAGCTGTTCCAGCAAAGTTGTTGTATAAATATTTCTTATGTATCAGTCTGCATGTGAAGCCATGTTTGGACTCAAATGTGTCTGCTTCCCAGCTGTCAATTAACCTCTGCAAACAGCAGGGGCTTCCTGGCAGACTGAAATTTCATCGCTAGATAGATACATAGACCAACTGATAGATACATAAGTCAATAGGTAGGTGCATAGATACACTGATTGATTGAGTGGCAGAGACATACTTGCCCTTGGATATCCACACACTAAGAATGGACCAGTCTACTTCCACTTTGTGTTACTTTCTGTCATTCTACCCTGTTTCCATCTCACAGTTTTCAAATCACCTATTTTTGAACATATTTTTGCTACAGAAGAGAAATTTCTAGATGCATTTCCCCTCAAAGAATGCATTTTTGAACATTTTTTTTTTTTTTTTTTTTTTTAAAAATATTTTTTTTTTTTTTTTTTTTTTTTTTTTTTGGTATAAAAAAAGCTTCTTTTTAGATGCATTTAGAGCCAGGAAACTATATCGCAAAATTTGGAGAAATCTAAACAAGGTCTTTGTTTTGATCTGTGCATGAGTTCAGGAGTTGTGAATCAAGCAAGTTCATATCATAATTCTCCCTCCCTCCCTCACACACACACACACAAACACACACACACACACCCCCCAAAGAGAGTAGAGGGAGTTTGTTGTAGTGTAAGTCATCTAGCCTGGTAAAAGGACCCCTCTCATCTGAACTGTATTTAAGCCTGTACTGAGGCTTCATGAGACCCCCACTAGCAAGTGGAACTTTATTTTATTTTATTTTTTTCCTGCCACTCTGAATTTATGCATTCAAGTCAGGATTATTTCTTTTGTAATACTGATTGCATGTGATTTTTTGTCCTAAATGAATTTACGTTTGTTTACTGACTTTTCTTCCTCCCCCTGCATCACCCCTATGCTTTGTGTTAGAAGTAAATTCTACTTAGAACCAAATTCCACTACTTTCAATAGGACTTAATTCCAGGTATATGATTTCAGTCTCAGCCACCACACTGCACCAGCTTTTGAAAGAGAAAAGTCCTTTAAATGAACAGTTTGAGAGAAGACATGCATTTAAAAATGTGTTTTTAATTTAATTTTATTTTTTTGGATTTTGAGATGAATTTTTGCAGTTTAATGGGAAAAAAATTGGATATGACCATTGGTAAAAATGTGTGAAACTGAAATGGAGGGAAAAAGGCATTGTGGGAAAGTAAAATGGTGGTCAGACCCAGCTGTCAATTCCTGACTGGATTGTTGCCATCTACCTGCTACCAAAAAAGTTCATCAGAGTGAGCTGAGTGACATAAGAAAAGATCCACCAGTTCTCAAAAGTTCCCTCAAACCTGGAGCAGGTATGCATCTATGAGAAAATGCTCTATGTCATGCTGGACTATTGATCCATTATGACTTCTTCCATCTCTTCCAGTAGGCAACAGAGAGTATCGGAGCTCTTTCATTACAGTGGTACCTTGGTTCCCAAACTTAATCCATCCCGGAAGCCTATTCCAAAACCAAAGCGTTCCAAACCCAAGGCGCACTTTCCCATAGAAAGTAATGCAAAATGGATTAATCCATTCCAGACTTTTAAAAGCAACCCCTAAAACAGCAATTTAACATGAATTTTGCTGTCTAACGAGACCATTGATCCATAAAATGAAAGCAATAATCAATCAATCAATCAATCAATCAATAAGACAGTATTGTAGATGATAGGAATTAAAATTTATTTATTTTTATTATGGGCACTGATGGTAGTCATAGTTTGGATGGGGGGCTTTTATCCATTTCTGCAGTCACACAATCAATCAATCAGTAGCTGAACTGGGTTCCACAGTCACAAAAAGACATCACGAAAATGAAGTCACAAGCCACAGTCACAAGTCAGTCCCATAAAACAAAGAACACGTCACAATAAAAACAACAACAGCAAAGCCACATAAACAAAAACGCAAAAAATTGGAAAAACAAAAGCTCCAAATATCACCTCTGTGTTGCATGAGTGCTGGGGACTCAACAGCCGACAGACTCAATAGGAAGCCTCTGATTAGCAGCAGGGGACTTAATTTACAAACGGAACACACTGAACAGGAAGCGGAACATGTTCAGCTTCGAAGGCAAAGTTCACAAACCGGAACACCTACTTCTCGGTTTGCTGCGGCGTTCTATTTCCAAGTTGTTCATAAACTAAGCTGTTCTTAAACCAAGGCACCACTGTACTTTACTTGAAATGCTGTGATGAAATGCTATAAGTCAGGGATGGCTCACCCACTGGCTGTTGCCCTACTCCAAATCCCACCAGCATATCCATTGACCAGGGATGTTGGGAGTTGTAGTGCAACAACATCTGGAGGACTGTGGGCTACCTTCCTCTGCTCTCTAAGTGGTGGTACCTGGGATTGAAGCTGAGATAGATGTGCTCTACCGCTAAGCCAAGCCCCCAGAATACATGCTGCATTCATGTTCATCCATGAGAGTCAAAGCATTGGAGGTTTTTCTTGGGCTGGGGGGAACATGGCTTTCAAATCCCTGGTCATCCACGAAGCTTGTGTGGTGATCTTGCACCAGTCCCTTTCTCTCAGCCTAATCTATCTGGAGATACTGTGAGCATTAAATGGGATAGTTCCATGGGAGCACAAGATGGTGTTGTAAGGCTTTGCCCAGTTCAGAACAATGGACCAGTATCACACTCAGCCCACAGGAATGTGTCTTTGGCTTGTTGGGTATGCAGCGCTAAAATGACAAAATTGTTCTGATGAGAGCTGAAACTAATTTTTTTCCAGGCCTTGATATGTGTTCAGAAACAGCATTTGGGGTTTTGCTGTCAAAATTTCACATTAGCATCCAACCCTTCAAGCCTGGAATCGACATATACCTCCAGAAGTCCAAATTTGACAGTTTTGGGGAATTCTCTCCCACAAAATGGGCCCCAACTTGGACGGTTTTGAAAGGGGATTAGGCAAAACCGTAGTGGCTAAGAGGGCAACACTCTGCTTCTGCTGCCAGAGGCGTTGAATATTAGCTGCTGGGGGTCACAAACAGGGAGAATGCTGTTCGTGCTCAGATCTCGCTTGAGGGTTTCCCACAGGCATCTTGGTTGGCCACTGTGAGACGAATACTGGACTGAACCAGCAGGGCTTTAGTTATGTCCTTAAATTCCATGGCTACCAGCCACGATGGCTACTTCTTCCAGTTTTCGTGGCAAACGTGTGCCTTCAAATATCAGCTGCTGGGAATCTTGAGCAGGGAGAATGCTGTCACACTCAGATCTTGTTCCCCTGCTTCCTATAGACATCTGGTTGGCCACAGTGAAAAGAGAACGCTGAACTAGAAGGTCCTTTGGCCTGGTCCAGCAAGCCTCTTGCGATGTCTTTTACCATGACCTCCATTTTGGGATTACAGAGTGGGAACGCAGCATTCCCAGCTGAAGCGAAGGCAGCCAGGGGAAGCTTCTGTTTCCAGGAAAGCAGACAGAAGCTCCAGCTGCAACAAATGCTGCTTACAGATCTCTCCCCACTCTGCTCCCCTCCACCCACCGTTATCTGTACAACTGGCACCACATACATACAAGGCCCAGTGCCAGAAGTCTTCCCACCCCCTCCTTTGCGGTTCCAGCTTCCAACTCCTGCTCTGGTTTCTTTTTTGCTTTCTTTTCCTGCCTTCCAGCTGGCGCGCCGATGCCCCAGCAGTTTTCGGCAGCTGGGGAGGAGGTTTCATCGGTATGTGGAGGTTGGGGAGGCTTGTTGGCAGGTGGCGGAGCAGCTGGATCAGGGCCCATGCTTCCGATTGGAAAGACCGAGGCTCGGCTCTGTTTCACCGGCATGTCAGCGCTCGCACGGCCCAAGCACGATGCTGAATTTTGGCACTAAGTGGGTGGGTGAGAGGTTTGCTGGAAATCTGGGGCTGCTCCAGGGATCCTAAGGACAGTGACTCCCCAACCATCAACCTAACCTTGAAAGGGGAACTGCTGCATCGAAAGCTTCAGAGATGATGCCTGGAGGGAAATGATTGATGGGTGTCTCAGTTTCAGGCGGCTCGTTCATGGAGATTTCTTTAAGAGGCTGCTGGAGTGTTCCAAAGATGGTCAGGTCCTTAAGCTTAGGTGGGCTACCCGAGTTAGCAGTAGGGTTACCAGATCCCAAGCCTACCTTGTAAAGCTGGCATTGCCAAAGCTTAGGCAAGCATTTACACAACTTCGTTTCCAAGTGATGCACACAGCTATGATTGATGGCAGGTACTGTGATATCCCCTTGGCGCTCTGCTTGTGTATTTGAGGAGCCCCAGAAATTGAGGATCTGCCTCACTGTTTGTTCTTTTGTTCACTTTACTCTGAACCAAGAACTAAATTTCTGGGATCTATTCTGCCTCATCTATATCCCAATACCATTCCAGAAAATATTTTCTACCTCCTGTCGGGACACCGATTATAGAGTAACCCACAAGGTCTCTCTTTTGGCCCTAGCAGCAATGAAAACCCAGGCAAGAGTTATCAAGGAAATTGCAGTCGACTGCTTTGGGGATGGTCTGATTTAACCATCCTATCTTTTAATAATGATTTTAAAATAATAATAAAAGCTGTATTAAATTTTACCCTTTCAATATGTAAGTTTTGTATATATTGCATGTAATTTATGTAGTATTTTAAAGATTTAGCTTTTAATATGATTCTAGGCAGCGTGATTTTATGCAGTATTTCATATTCTTGGTTTTTGTACTGTACTTGTTTATCTTATATGCGAATGGCCTATTTGCTGTTATTTAGTCGTTTAGTCGTGTCCAACTCTTTGTGACCCCATGGACCAGAGCACGCCAGGCACTCCTGTCTTCCACTGCCTACCGCAGTTTGGTCAAACTCATGCTGGTAGCTTCGAGAACACTGTCCAACCATCTCGTCCTCTGTTGTCCCCTTCTCCTTGTGCCCTCCATCTTTCCCAATATCAGGGTCTTTTCCAGGGAGTCTTCTCTTCTCATGAGGTGGCCAAAGTATTGGAGCCTCAGCTTCAGGATTTGTCCTTCCAGTGAGCACTCAGGGCTGATTTCCTTCAGAATGGAGAGGTTGGATCTTCTTGCAGTCCATGGGACTCTCAAGAGTCTCCTCCAGCACCATAATTCAAAAGCATCAATTCTTCGGTGACCAGCCTTCTTTATGGTCCAGCTCTCACTTCCATACATCACTACTGGGGAAAACATAGCTTTTACTATATGGACCTTTGTTGGCAAGGTGATGTCAATGACCTATAGCCCAGTGTTAATAAACGAATACTACTACAGATTACAAGCCAGTATTAGCCAGTTGCCTAATACTGAATCAGGCCATTGGTCTACCTAGCTCAGCATTGCCAGCACTGACAGGCAGCGGCTCCCCAGAGCTTCAGTCTGAGGTCTCTCCCAGAACTACATGTGGATGCTGGTGACTGAACCTGGGACCTTCTGAATGCATGCTGCCACTGAGTGATGGCGCTTCATTGATCTGCAGATCTCCTAATGTGGCAAAGGCAATGCCAAACAAAGTGTTCCCCAATGGGCCCCCCTCGCACCCAACAGGGGTGCTGGTGGCAAGCAGCAGCACCATGGACAGTGCCAGATGCCCATGAGCCAACTAGCATTTTGATGCCCTGACACAGTGGTCTCCAAACAGTTTGGCGTGCCACACTTGTGTGGCAGGAGAGGGTGGCAAATGCGGTGGGAAGATTCAAGGAAAATAAAAGAAACATTTAAACATTTCATTGTAGGATAGTATAGTAATATTTTTTTTTAATTTGCAGAATATGGATAGATATCTTTCCAAAATGAGAGCAAAAGCATCAGGCGCCATCCAGGACAATCCTAGCTGTCATCCAGAATTGCTGTTTGAACAGAGAGCTCTGACAAATATGAGCAATCAGAAAAGAGAAAGGCTTGTTTGTTGTTGATGAGGAGGTGAGAGTTTGTCCGTGTCAAATTAGACCTAATATAAATGAGATTACCCAGCAGATGCAGGCCGAGTTTGTATACTTATTTAAGGTACACATGTAAGTTGCTTGTTTATAATTCACGTTCTAATGCAAATGCATTTTAAAATACTTTTTAGAAGTCCCATGTTCCATGCGATAAATCCGTCATTGATAGGAGTTGTTTCTTTTTGTTTTCCAATGCATTCCTTATCAATAAAATTTTTGGTGTGGCACAAGGAAAAAAAAGTATGGTCCAGAGAATAATGTTTGAGAACCACTGTCCTAACCCCAGCGATATCCTGACTCCCCTTCCCTGGTCTTCGTTGTTTCCCCTATGCTGAAGTTTAGATTGTAAGTTCCTATGATCAAAGACCCACCTTCTTGTATCTTGTGCCACACCAGGCACACTTGTAAGAAACAAGTAATAGTGAGATCCCCCAGCACTGCCCAGTGCTTTGTAGGAATATCAACGAGGTGTCTACAACTGCTGCTTCTACTTGGTAGACTCAAGCTCAGGGACATAGGCCACATTCATACTATACATTTAAAGCACTATGATCTCACTTTAAATAGTCATGGCTTCCACCAAAGAATTCTGGGAGCTGTAGTTCATGAAGGGTCCTGAGAGTTGTTGGGAGAGTCCTATTCCCCTCCCAGAGCTTTGATTTTCAGAGTTCCCTGTGAAGAGGGATTGGCTGTTAAACCACTTTGGAAACTTGTACAATGGGACTACCCCCCCTCCCCCCCATATGTGCCCCAAACTTTCCTGAAATCTGCTCCAGAGGGTTGGGAGAACACCCAGAATAGATTTAGGGGGTGTGCAGGGGAAGGAGAAAGGGATAAAGTCCCATTGCACAAGTGTAGATCCTTGCACTTATGGGATGCTTGCTTAGTGCAGTGCTGCATACAAGCACACTTTAACCCGGCATTTGCATTTTCGTACACATTACCTGACTGGGAATATGCATTGCAAAATTCAGAGAAATGTGCAAATTTTGAAGGAAGCCTATGTTTTGATTCGGGCATTGTTTTAGAAAATGTGAACTAGGGAGGTTTGCCTTTAAATGTGAACTGAATTGAATTCCTGTCCCATTGCTACTCTTCAGTTTCTTCCTTTCTTTTTGCCAGCTGGGAACCAAAGTGTGAAATAACACTTTCAGTGTGTATCCAAGTTTCATTTGGAGATTTTGCTTTGGAGAGAGAGGGAGGGAGGGAGAACAACACAACATGGAGTGCAATTAAGGTGTTACTTTGCAAAGTGAAAACATAGCGACCGTTTTCCACACAAAAAAGTGTTAACTTCCCGCTACTTTTCACAAAGTTCTACATGGCCTCCTCTTCACTTTCAGTGGGTGTTTCAGAAAATATGGTAAACATTCTTCATTGGATTTCTGTCTTCTTCTTTTTTAAGGGAAATGTCACAAAGAAGAAGGGTTTTTTCCTGCAAAAGATTGGGTTAGTGAACACAAATTTCCCACCTTGTTGGGGCACATAATGGTCCAGTCATCTTGCTGAAGCTAAGGGGGTTTGGACATGGTCTATGCCTGTGAGGAAGACCACCTGGGACCCCCACATGACCTGCCTTGAGTTCCAAACTAGAAAAAACCAAGGTGGACACCTTATGAATAAAATAATACATATAAATGATAGATCCTGCATGCTCTGGCATGCAGAACAAAGTCCTGTATCCAGTGACAGTTGCGAACCTGAGACTTATTACACGGTGTGTGCAGATAAATTGAAGAAGTCTTAGGAAATGTTTGCTTGTGAATGCTGAACATGATAAAGTATCCACCTTCTAGAAGCTAGAAGTTTCCCCTGAGGAGGAACTCCCAATTTCCTTTGAAATCTATTGTCCGTGAAATGTTGGTGGCAACTTGGCTGGGGAAACTGGGACCTTTCAGATGTTACTGGATTACAGCTCCCATCATTCCTGACAATTGGCAATCCAAGCTGGGGCTGATGGTAATTGGAGTCTTGAAGCATCTGGAGGACCAGAGGTGGTCCCCCCATGTGCTAGTATCTGCTACTGCTCACTGGCCACATTTTGCTGCCTTAAAGGGGTTAGTTGGTCCATTGTCCCAATATCTCCAGTTTCCCTCTCCTCCAAGAAAAGGCCAACCACGTAAAAATGATCCTGGACTTCTGCACCACTTGGGGCGGAAGGAAGCATGAAACAATTTTGCCATGTCTGATCAGCTTTGAGGCCTGTGAGACTAACAAGCTGGAAGGAGACAACCTCCAAGGACTTGTCAGAGAAGCCATCTTGGCCTTTGCATGCTCTTCTTTCCCAACATGAGTAATTAAAGGACCAACCGCAGCTCCGCAGACCTCATCACTTTGCGGTTCACAACATCTTTCACTCTTGCTATTTCCTTTCCCGGTGATGGCATATTAGATCAAGCCATTAAGCAACTTCCAAGGGCTCTCCTGAGACCATCCATCAATAATAATGAATACCTGCTTCCAACAGGATTATATCTCCTTAGCTAAGAATATCAATGCACCATTCACCACCACCCGTCAGTGAAATAAGTCTGTTGCCTTTCAGGTCTGTTTTTGCCTTCGAAAGAAAAATGCATTTAGAAATGGCCCCATTCCATCTCTTCTGTCTGTGTCAGTCCAGTTGTTTGTCTTGTATTTAACATAGGTAATAGAGGAATTAAATCCCTCGCTCTCATTTGAAGACCTGCCTCCAGCTTGGAGCAAAGACATCTTTAAATTGGAGGAGGGAACTGAACTGCCACAAAATGGTGGCGGATGAAGGCAGAGTTTCTTAGAGAATCAGCTGTCAATTACTGGCATCACTTTCTACTGACATCTAATCCACCATTGGAAATGACTGAATTATTTCCCACAGCATTTTTCTCATGGCAACAAGTTCCACAACTTAGCTTTCCTTGAGTTAACTACAGACATTTTTGCTCTGGAGGTATTGTGACACAGAATTTACTGACCCAGAGTCTGTAAGAGAAGAAGGCTTTTTAACGTTTCCCCCTCCCTATCCCCACATACCTCTCAAAAGTATTTGCTACCCATCTCTGGAGGCAACATTCCCTTGGGAGCAACCTTCTGGTGGGGGGGGGGCACACTGCATGCCACTGATGAGCAAGGCCAGAGGCGGAATGATGGGCAGAAGAACAGATCTAATTTTTATCTTCCTACATCCTGGTCACACAAACATCAGAAGCTTCTACAGACACATGCCATCACAATATCTTTCCTACCTACAGCCAAGCAAGCAAGAGGCAGCATTGCCACTCATGGACACAGTTCAGCCAGCCAAAAGCACTCAAAGAGGGCGTGGTCTCCTCTTCCTTGTTATCTTCTGTTATCGTCCATTATCCCAATGATGGATTGGATGAGAACCAACAAACTGAAGCTCAATCCAGTTAAGACTGAGGCACTGTTAGTAGGTGGTTCCCTAGACTGGATACATGAGAGGTTCCCTCCAGGATTACATTCCCTCTGAAGGGGTGGGTACATAGCTTCAGGGTGCTCCTGGATCCTTTGCTGAGGTCACTTGAGGCTGAGGTGGCCTCTGTGGCTCGGAGTATCTTCCATCAGGTTTGGCTAGTGGCCCAGCTGTGCCCTTATCTGGACAGGGACAATCTAACTACTGTTGTTTATGCTTTGGTAACCTCTAGGTTAGATTACTACAATGTGTTATATGTAGGGCTGCCTCTGAAGACAGGAAACCTCCGCTAGTGCAGAATTCAGTGGTCAGGTTGCTCACTGGCAGGGCTGTCTTAAGTATATGTGGCACCGGGGTGCAAAGATCTGCCCGGTGCCCCCCTCCAGTTGCCCAGTCCCAGGTGCGCAGGCGGGCGGAGCCAGCCGGCCGCCTCAGTGTCTCGCTGGCTCAGTTGCCCCCGAACTCGCGGCGCAGAGCCCATCATGGCACTCTGACCGACGGGCGGGCTCTTCCCCGGACTCAACTCTCAGGCCCCGGACTCTCGGCCTGGTGCCCCTGAGAGCCTGGCACCTTGGTGCCCTACACCCCTAGTGCCTATGGGTAAGACGGCCCTGCTCACTGGGGTAAAATAGCTTGAGCATATTGCACTGATTCTGGTCCAACTGCACTGGCTACCAGTTAGCTTCCAGGCCCAGTTCAAAGTGCTGGTTTTGACCTCTAAAGCCTTAAACGGCTCAGGATCGCAATACTTCAAGGACCGCCTTTTTCCGTATGAACCTATCCAGACCCTGAGATCATCCTCTGAGGCCCTTCTTCCTGCGCCTCCTCCGTGAGAGGTCCAGAAGGTGGCAACACAAGAACGGGTGTTTTCTTCAGTTGCTCCCTATTCGTGGAATGCTCTCCCTAGGGAGATCCACCTGTCACCTTCATCATACACCTTTAGGTGCCAGAAGAAAACATTCCTCTTTAACCAGGCCTTGGGCTGACTGATATTTAATGCTCTTGTAAAATATGTTGTGGAAGGGGGGAATTATTGGGCTGTCTTTGTTTTTATTATGTATTTTGTGTTTTTTGTATTGCAGTTTTATGTTGTGAACCACCCTGGGATCTACAAGTATAGGGCCGTATACAAATAGTAGTAGTAGTTGTAGTAATAATAATAATAATAATAATAATAATAATAATAATAATAATAATATTCTCTGTCACCATACCTGTTTTCCTTGAATCTCTACACAGCCGATTCCTAAGTATCCTCTTCAATGACACATCTGGGACAAAGTGTCCCATCTGACCAATAGATGGGCTGGATCTTCTCCAGCGATGCTGGGATAGAGGTCCATGGGATTTTCCCTCTCTTCTTCTGTATATACTTTCTTAAAAAGGAAAAGAAAAACCCACTTTCCAAGATGCACATTATTCTGTAAGATTATTATCACAGGCAGCGGAGCTCAGATCATCTCCCGGGGCCCTACGAGTCCCATGGTATTCTGAAGGCGCCTTTGTGCTGTGTTGCTTTAATTCTCCATGCTATCTTTTGATGTGTGTTTGGTTATCTATCCTGACTCTCTCTTTCGCTGGAATGCCTCTCGATGTTAAAGTGCTTTTATGCAGCTTCTGAAAGCACTGTAGTACTGCCTTTGTTAACATGATAAACTCTACTGGAATATATATATATATATATATATACACACACACACACATTCTCAGCCCCCATGCCCCCACCTCTTTCCTCCAGGAATATCAGAGAACCTCGCTCAGAGCCGCTGTGGAAAAGCTAAAGCCACCGATCCAAATTCAAAGGAGTAAAATGGTCAAAGTCAGAGTTTTTATATTTGAAAATTCGCAATGGCATGCCAGCTACTTTACTGATGTCCTCGCACAACTGGAAAGGATAAGACAGAAGGGGGGAGGGAAGGGGATTAAAGGAGGTGAAACAGATCCAAGTCTTGGACCAAGAATTAAAGGAGTGGGCAAGGGGAGGCGAATGCAATAAGCAAAGCCATGAATTCTTCAGAGATCTTAAATTCTTCTGTAGGTTACAGGAGAACAGCATCTAATATTCGATGTACAACACAATGTAATATACATACACGAGCCCTGTGGGTTTTTAAAACGATTGAACCAAAAGCAACTATGCTTTCTGATATGAAGAGCCATTTCTGCTGTAAGTTACACAGGGATTTTTTTTTGAAAAATTAATCTCTTTCCATAGAGGTGAACAAACTGGCATATATGTAGGGAGGGTGGATGAATTCTTTCCCTTCTCATTTTAATGCGAAAGTTCCTAATTCACACCAAGGAGGGAATTGAAACACAAAGCTATCCTTTGAAACATACACGTCTCCTAATTTTGAGATGCAATTCTTTGACCTAAAAAAACTAGTGGAAGGGTATACACCAGCATTCATATATTAGCGAAGCATACCAAAGTGGCATGTGTTGGGGAAAATTGCTTGCAAAAAATGTGTATATTAAGCAAATTTGCATGCAGAAATACATGCACTGGGGGAAGTCACCATGAAAATGTTTATGCGTTTGCATGCAGAGTTTTTGGTTTTTTTAAATAGAAAAATTGCAGATTGACATGAAAATGGGGCAACCTGATCTTAAGAGTGGGAATATATATATATAAATCAGAGAAACTAAATTGCTATCTCTACTTTTCATCTTTGTAATCATTACCTAAATGTACAGTGTCTATAAATATTTCCTTCTCCCAGAAAGCCAGAAAAATATCCCTGGAAAGGTTGCTACTAGATCACATTGTCTTGCACCTAGAGACATTATACGTGTAGTGTGTGGGGGGGGGGTCACTGCCCCATGGAATGCCAGGTCTCATAGAATGGAAGAAGAATATAGGGACTACTTTTGCCATTGAAAAGGTGGCCCCACCACTTTTTACCACGTGTTCCTGTGACTGTACGTTTTATTACAAGCTGGATTCCCTGTTTGCAGTCAGAACAATTGCTCCTTTATTTTGCTTTATCATTTTTTAGAATCATAATTGTTCATATTGCACAAGCTATTGCTTTGGCTGCAAAGGAGAAACGGATAACTATCACACACACACAGTGCTGCTGACAGTGGGAAAGAAAACTAAGTTTGATGAAACAGGAAGTTGCCAATTGGCCATTAAAAACAAAAGGAAGAACCAGGAGGAAGCTACTAACTAAAGAGACAGTAGCACTGGAAAGCGTTTTGCCTGCCTGTATTGGACATGTGACTTAAGATATTTTTGTATACGTGCCAGAAATCAGGTCTGGGAAGGTGGAAAAGACAAACTGGAACATCCTGAAATGCACCAGCTGTCAGTATTTTCATCCCTCCCATTGCAAGGTTCACCAGATCATGTTTGTTTCACTTTCTGCCTGTGAGAAAGGAGGGGGCAGAAGCTACTTTTCCAGACTTCCGTCCCTAGCCTAGTACTATGTGCTTTTTCTTTGATCTGTCTAGAGACAGGATGGCAGTAGGAGAGCTGTTTCTCTCATACAGGTTTCTTATGTTCTTTTATTTGTTTAATTAGATGAAATAAAGTAGGTATGCAACAAAACCTCCACAGTTTTGCTTCCGTTACTCTGCTGCATTTGAGGTGCTCACATGAGCAAATGTGATTCCACAGTGTCAGGACCTATTCCTCGGGAATGCTGTGTTGCTCTTCCTGTGTTCCTGTGATCGGAAGGTCAGTGAAGGTGCTCCCGTCACCCAGCCCATGCAGGCGCTGAAGACGTGGGCTGAACATGGGCGCACGGCAACCAGCATGGCATCAGTGTTGTCTGATTTAGCTCTGAAAATCAAATGAAGTAAGTATGCCCTTCTCAGACCAAATAGCTGGAATGGAAGCAACCTCGGTGTGTTAGCTTAATTAACCTTAATTACAGTGGTACCTCGCAAGACGAATGCCTCGCAAGACGAAAAATGTGCAAGACGAAAGAGTTTTCCGGTTTTTGAGTCGTTCCGCAAGACGAATTTCCCTATGGGCTTGCTTTGCAAGACGAAAACGTCTTGTGAGTTCTTGCGAGTTTGTTTCCTTTTTCTTAAAGCTGCTAAGCCGCTAAGCCGTTAATAGCCGCTAAGCCGCCAAGCCGTTAATAGCCGTGCCTCGCAAGACGAAAAATCCGCAAGACGAAGAAACTCGCAGAACGGATTAATTTCGTCTTGCGAGGCACCACTGTATTTACAATTTTGTTTAACCTGCAAGAAAGAAGTGCTTTTTCGCTGGCTAGGTTCAATTCTAATCCTTCTAAGCTCCTTTGGGGTAGGTTTGCAGGTATGGCAGAAGGAGATAGGATCTGCCCATGCGATGCCCACCTGGTGGAAACTCCAGCTCACATGGCCCTTAAATGTAAAATATATGATGATCTCCGCCAACGATTTCTAGACCATCTATGTATTCCAACATGGAAACCAGAGACAGAGGTTATACACTTCTTATTACAGGGAGAGACCAGGAGCTCACCAAGACTGTAGCTAAGTTCCTCTATTTGACTTTTTTGTTGCCTAAGTATGCTACAGGATCCTGCCCTTGCTGGAGACCCACAGAGATGAAATAGATTGCTCGCCTCTTCTTCCCTTTGGCAAATGACTGTATCCACAGGTTTCTTGCAGGTTTCCCTTTGGCAAATGACTGAATCCACAGGTTTCTTGCAAGTCTGCTCACTGCCTCTTTACCTAACACAGGGGAAGCTGATGTGGTGGTCTCCAGATATTGATGGACTCTGATACCCATGAGCCCTAGCCAATATGGCCAGTTGTCCAAGCATGACAGGAGCTGTAGACCCATAACATGCAGAGAGGACCATATTGGCTGCACCTGGCCGAAGTTATATTGCTAAGAAAATAATAATGATGATTGAGGGCAAGCGAGGGAGGGTGTCAGCCTTTCGTTTGCATTTCTAGCAACTAGCCCAAAGAAAATTGTACACCCCAAACCTCAACAAATCTCCAGGACATTTCTTGTTCCTAGTCAGCTAGCAGCCTCGTCCTCGTGTCCTTAAAATCCCTTGCCGTTTCATTCCCTGTATCATTATGCCACTCTCCTTGCATAATTAAGGGGGGGAAAGAAGCTCGGATTTTCCTGTTAAATCCCTAAGCATTATAGACAAGAGGCACAGCTGGCATTTGGGGAGGACAATTCACTTCTCAGCAAATGAAAAATGGAAGTGATTGGGGTCCATTTGATTCTGTTTTCGCTTGCTCCAAAACAAACTCCGTGCCAGTAGCAGAAAATACACACCATTTTTTTTGGGGGGGGGTGTTACAGGAAACAAATGCAGTCTTAATCCCAGTGTTGGGCTAGGGCCTGGGAGACCAGGGTTCAAATCCCCACTCAGCCATGAACTTGGCTAGTTGACCTTGGGCCAGTCATAGTCTCTCAGCCTAACCTACCTCACAAGGCTGTTGTGAGGATATAATGGGGAGGGGGAGAACCAGAGATGCCACTTTGAACTGCTCAGAGGGAATGTAGACTCATGAAACTGTAGAGTCGGGATGGGTCTAACCCCCTGCAATGCAGGAATCACAGCTAAATATAGTAGTAGTAGTAGTACAGTGGTACCTTGGGTTACATACGCTTCAGGTTACATACGCTTCAGGTTACAGACTCCGCTAACCCAGAAATAGTACCTCGGGTTAAGAACTTGCTTCAGGATGAGAACAGAAATCGTGCTCTAGCGGCGCAGCAGCAGCAGGAGGCCCCATTAGCTAAAGTGGTGCTTCAGGTTAAGAACAGGTTCAGGTTAAGAATGGACCTCCAGAACGAATTAAGTACGTAACCAGAGGTACCACTGTAGTAGTAATAGTAATCCATTATAATAGCTTCTTAATGGAATTAATCAATTAATTGTTGGGCAATCAGTAATATTTGGGGATTTTTTTCTATGTGACTTCAGACAGGCAATTTGCTTCTCTCTCCTCCTCTCTCTGTCTTTTTCTCCCTCTCCGTCCATTTCATGTGTCCTCATTCATAACTAAATTGTCAGGTTTGCATTGTATCGGCCAAGTCGGAAGTCAGGTTTAATATTATTAGGGAGGCAATTACTCCTTTCTCAAGTGTTGCCTGTCAGTTTGGTTCACCAATTTATCTATCAGTTCCATCCTTTTGTGTAAAGGCAAACACTCTCTGTTTGCTGTTTCATAAATTACCTCCTTGGTACTGGTGCTTTCTTCTTCTTCTTCTTCTTCTTCTTCTTCTTCTTCTTCTTCTTCTTCTTCTTCTT
>JAXCMG010000005.1:3029654-3080269 GCA_034642415.1 Podarcis siculus | reverse complement strand
TTCTTCTTCTTCTTCTTCTTCTTCTTCTTCTTCTTCTTCTTCTTCTTTTTTGAAACGTCTCTGTGGTGCAGTTGTTAACAGTGGCAGACTTGGTAGGACAGGAGAAACCCAGATTCAAATTGTCACTCATTAACCTTCTCATAGTAAAAGCTATGTTTTTCCCAGTAGTGATGTATGGAAGGGAGAGCTGGACCATAAAGAAGGCTGATTCCCGAAGAATTGATGCTTTTGAATTATGGTGCTGGAGGAGACTCTTGAGAGTCCCATGGACTGCAAGAAGATCAAACCTATCCATTCTGAAGGAAATCAGCCCTAGGTGCTCACTGGAAGGACAAATCCTGAAGCTGAGGCTCCAAGACTTTGGCCACCTCATGAAAAGAGAAGACTCCCTGGAAAAGACCCTGATGCTGGGAAAGATGGAGGGCACAAGGAGAAGGGGACGACAGAGGACGAGATGGTTGGACAGTGTTCTCGAAGCTATGAACATGAGTTTGACAAAACTACGGGAGGCAGTGGAAGACAGAAGTGCCTGGTGTGCTCTGGGCCATGGGGTCACAAAGAGTCGGACACGACTAAACGACTAAACAACAACAACCTTCTCTCTCAGCCTGACCTACTTCACAGGGCTGTTGTAAAAATAACATGGGGGTGAGGAGAACTATTTATGCCACCCTGGGAGGAGTTCATGCGTACTCCTGTCAAGCCAGGTGTCCACTTCCATTAAACAGAAGTGAGAAGAGTTTTCAATAATTATGTTATCAAATCTTATTCCTGAGATGGGAAGGAGCTCTATGCATGCCAGAGAGGAAACCTCCTTTTAAATTTGCTTACAGTCTAAATATGCCAAAATTCAAATGAGGTTCCACATAACCTTCCAAAACACAACCAGCAAAATCACAGCTAAGCACAGTATATATCCCAACATTCACATTAGTCATAGGCTGGTCAACTTAAATAGTAATTGATTTTATTTAGAAATCTTCTTAATCACTTTATGCTTGAAAGAATCTCAAAGTGACGGTCAAAACAGAAATACAATACAATATATTATTAATAATGTGTGTGCGTGTGTCTGTGTGTAGATAGATAGCATTATATTATTCATCCAGTAGTCCTCAACACCACACAACCATCCATATCCCACATTACAAAATCACAACTGGTCACTTGGTGCAAAGTGTCCTGACCAGATTAGAATTCACGCCATCCTGGAATTCAAAATAAAAACATCTCCTATCTCACCTGGACTTTGTTCTTTTATACCCATTTATATACAATTAAATGGATTTGGGCTGTACTGTTATTTAATAATTTTATTAGAAGCCATGACACCTTTCTGGGCTTGGGTGAATTATATTAGTGATAGCATTTGATTAGGGATAACTTTTATATCCCTGAACAAGCAACCAGACCAGTCTTCTTCTTTTTCCTCCTCCTCCTCCTCCTCCTCTTCTTTCCTTTTGCCAGAGGATATTCCTTTGATTTGAAGAGGTTGGTCACTTCTCATCTAAAGGTTTTTGAAAATGAGATTATTCAAATGTCTATTGGTGTGTGTGTGTGTGTGTGTGTGTGTGTTTCAGGTGACCTAGCATTGCAGGTTTTCCTCGTGGCAATTCAAGCATGTAGAAAGCCTGGATTATTATCTAATCTGATGAGATAGAAAGAGAACAAAGCCTGGATGATGAAGCAATCGGAGATTGTTGACTCATGAGGGCCTTACTAAATCCAGTGTCCTTTCATACTTAATTATCTTGTCAAGTTCCTGGAATTTGAGCTGTTGGCGATACTGACAGCCCTGGGTGAGCGGGAAGCTCTTCAGCATAATTTCAGCGCAGAAAAATCTTTGTTCACGTCTTTTGGGGCTTGTCCGCACTCAGTTCCTTGAACTGATTCGACTAGATCAGTTTCATATATTGTTTCTGAGTAATTAACCCTCCTCCACCCTGATCCTTCCCACCCCATGCTGGTAGACAGGAGCAAAATGAATTGGGGTGGACGACACATCCATCTATTATGGCCTATTCTGTTGGCCTTGGGGCACCTTGGAAGATTACAGAGCTCTCCAAGGTACACGAGCGAGATTCATTTTGATTCTGATACATTGAGTTATCATTTTTTTCCAGAATAATAAGATAAAATAGATAGATTTCATTTACTGTATATTTAGGACATATAGAGTGCAGTTGATGCAACCATCTTTTCTTAGCATTGCTGAAATGCAGGACCGCCCCTACCATTTGGCAGACTGAGGCTTGGGGCCATGGATACAGAAAGGCAGCAAGGTTTCAGAGGACATCACTGTAGGCAGCAAAATGTCTCGAACCAGCCCTGTTGAAACAGCAGCAGTTTGAGAAAGGAATGTAAGCTCTTTTTATATGCAATAACAACAACAAGAATATTATTGGCCCAAAAATGGAAGCAAGAAGAGTTATCGTCAATTGAAGAATGGAGGATGAAGTTAATGGACTATGCAGAATTAGATAAACTAACAGGAAAGATTCGAAACCGGCGAGACCAGAAATTCACGGAAGACTGGAGTAAATTTGCGGACTATTTGAAAAGTAATTGTGAAGAACAGACGACGTTTGTAGGGTTGCAAGAAGTTTTGTGAGGAGTATTATTGGAAGTATTGTAAAAATGGACAAGGGGGAGGAGGATTTGTTAAGAGATGTAAAGGCAATATAAAGTTAAGAAATGCATAAGAAGTGGTTAAAATGGTGGATCCAGAGGTGCTGATGGAAGTCCAAAAAGATTGTATAAGTGATAAGTTTTGTGGTACATTTTATAATTTATATGTTAAAATTAATAAAAAAATTATAGAAAAAGAAAAAGAAAAAAAGAAACAGCAGCAGTTTTGGAAATTAGGCAAGGAAAAATAAAGCACCAGCCAATCTGCAATGCCTAAACCTTGCATTTTCCCCTTGGGGTAGAACTGCTCCTGAAAGCCTCAAAACATTTTGTTATCAGATTGGGCGGGTCAGTCTGGATGATATCTGTGGGCCCCTTCCAGGCCTGTGGTTCTGTTTCAAAGAGACTTAAAATCTAGTAGCAGAGGACACCGAAATGGTCAGACCAGTTTCTTTGTAAGATAGTGGCCTTAGTTGGCCAGTTAAGTACCCCTATTTGCATGTCCAAAGAGGTTGTCCTGTTGCCACAGAGACAAGTGGGTGCGCTGGATGCCACATCATCCTAGGATGGAGAACAATAGACCAAAGAGGGGTTGTGTGTGAATTTTGGCTGATGCCAGAAGATGGCATCTTGTCTTGCTCTGGGCTGGATTCAAAGCTGTGGCTTGAGGCTTCCCTGAAATCTTTATTGTACATCTTTAGGCACCAGGCAAAAGCATTCCTCTTCTCCCAAGCCTTTGGCTCATTAAACAATCTATAGCTTTTTAAACTGAGTGTATGGAAGTTAATGATTTTGTTTTTTGTTATGCTATGTATTTTGTGTTTTTTATATTTTAAAATGCCAGATGAAAGGTGGCATAGAAATTTAATATATAATAAAATTATAACAATAATCTTAGGGTTTGGGGGGGTCGTATGTGGCCCTCCAGAGCTTTGCATCTGGCCCTTGACACTCTCCTCAGGCTATCACCCCCTCCTCAGCCACACTCACATCTCCTTGGGTGCTTTTGCTGGTTATAATGTGTCCTTGAACGATAATGATGCTTCTTGCTCAGCTGGGTACAGGATAGAAGCTGTGCCCAAGTGCAGGTACAAACATACCTTCTGACATCCACATTCATTTTTGTTTTATTGTATATATTCTTTCAGGACGCGGGTGGCACTGTGGGTTAAACCACAGAGTCTGGGGCTTGCTGATCAGAAGGTCGGCGGTTCGAATCCCCACTATGAGGTGAGCTCCCGTTGCTCGGTCCCTGCTCCTGCCAACCCAGCAGTTTGAAAGCACGTAAAAGTGCAAGTAGATAAATAGGTACCACTCCAGTGGGAAGGTAAACGGTGTTTCCGTGCACTGCTCTGGTTTGCCAGAAGCTGCTTAGTCATGCTGGCCACATGACCCAGAAAATGTACGCCGGCTCCCTCGGCCAATAAAGCGAGATGAGCACCGCAACCCCAGAGTCGTCCACGACTGGACCTAATGGTCAGGGGTCCCTTTACCTTTATATATTCTTTATTGAAAAATAAAAAAGTGCAAAATTGCAAGTGTACAGAGTAAGATAAGACACAAAGAAGAAGAAGCAAGAAATAGTACCCATGGAGAAAACAAAACAGAACAACAGCAACAAAAGATACTGTGTACATTACAAAATAGGAGAAAATTTGTTATTGTAGTTAACAAGAACTTCATCTAATATGGTACTTATAAAAATGAACGCCACGTTCATAGCCCCGCCCACTTTCACCTCTGACTCCGCCCACCACTGATGCAGCCCCTGGATTGTTGCCGAGAAAGGAATGTGGATTTCGAGCTGGAAAAGGTTCTGCAACTATTAATTTTGGGAGATTCGAAGAAGGGGCTTTCAGAAGCTTCTTCTCAGTGGCACATTCACAGAGTGAGCTTCCAAGCACTTGAGTCTTGCAGACATTATCGCGCCTTTCCGTTGTGAGCACACGTACAAGACACAATGATCCCCATCCTTTCCTCACCCCAAGCTGGCTGATGAGGTTCAGGATGCCTTTAAGATAGGTTAATTTGACACAAAGAGACAGGAATAAATTGCTGCCGTTTCCATGGGCAAAGCTGAACCCTTCCCCTGCCTTCTTCCTTTCCCTGCCCCAGCAGTGAAATTGCCAATCAACTGGAAACAATCCGGCCACTGATCTGTGACAATGTTCGTTTCAGTTCAAACAATATTGACCTTCCCCTCTAATTCTTTGCATTTTGAGTAAATTATAAAACAAAATTTTTAAAGGGGGTGAGGAAATGTGCTTTCTGCCCTACTCCTCAAGTGCAACAGGGCGAACCCACTTTCTGTGTTAGCCTCCTTCTTTTCTGTTTGAGATTATAGCCATTTGGATGAATAATTACAATTTTGAGATATTGTACGGTGGCTATGATATAACAGAGAGAAGGTATGGTGTAGCAAAGGGGAGAAATTAAAAACACCATGGAAAATGGGAGGGGAAGTTAAAAAAAATGTTTTGGAGTGACATTTAAGAAAATATAGTAATTAAAAAGAAAAATACAATTTTGAGAATTCATGGGGGTGGGTGGGAGAACAAGCTCTTACTTCAGTGATAGCCATGGCTTTCCCAGCATGGATTTGTTGCACAGGTACAAAGGAAATGTGCAAAGCACATACCCTCCCCTCCATGCCCATGAAACCACATTCTAAGAAACCTGATGTCTATTTGGTTCCTTGCAGAATCATCCCAGTAAAAAGGTAAAGGGACCCCTGACCATTAGGTCCAGTTGTGACGAACTCTGCAGTTGTGGCGCTCATCTCGCTTTATTGGCCGAGGGAGCCGGCATACATCTTCTGGGTCATGTGGCCAGCATGACTAAGCCGCTTCTAGCGAACCAGAGCAGCGTACAGAAACGCCGTTTACCTTCCTGCCAGAGCAGTACCTATTTATCTACTTGCACTTTGACGTGCTTTCGAACTGCTAGGTTGGCAGGAGCAGGGACTGAGCAACGGGAGCTCACCCCGTCGCGGGGATTCAAGCTGCCAACCTTCTGATTGGCAAGTCCTAGGCTCTGTGGTTTAACCCACAGCGCCACCCACGTCCCTAATCATCCCAGTACACCCAGGCAATTATCGACAACACTGGTCCTAGTTGTTTGATTTCAGTGGAGAGAAAACTGGGTCTTCACTGGCCCCACTTTCCCTCCCCTCCCCTGTTCTTTGAATCTTCCTTTGTCTAGCACAGGGATGGGGGATCTTTTTCAGACCAGGGGCCAGATCCCACTGTTAGCAGCCTTCTGGAGGCCTTCTGGAGTGATGGAAGGAGCCAGGTGTGACTCTCTGTATAGCAGGTTACCTTGCAGTCATGAGGTTTCTACACCCCTTCATCCACATGAGCAGGAGACATTATCTCAGCTTAGGGACACAGTCCAGCGAGGCAAAAGCATTCAGGAAGGTTGCAGAGCATGGTCAGTGACTTCAGAAGGGTTGCGACCAAGGGAGAGTTCTGAGGGCCAAAGAGGGGGGCCTGGAGGGCCACAGTGAACTCCTGGGTCTGAGATTCCCCAATCATGATGTAGCAGTTGTGGGTGGCATCTTGGAAGACTATGGAGGAAGACACAACACACAAGCCTGGTAGACCTTCATCTTGACACTGGATGTTAGCATCACATTCTCCCATACCCTTTTGGAGAGGCAAGCCGTTACCATAGCTGCCTTGCCAATGTGCTCATCCAGCTCAGGGTCGATGGAGAGGTTGCTGCTTATGGCGGAACTGTGGCCAGATGTGAACCAGGCAGACAAAACCGTTTACCATCTCAGAGGGGTCAGTTGTCCCTGCGGCACACCTGGCCATCATCCGATGCTACTTCCCCACCTCTGTGCAGATGTTCCTTTGCTCCATCTTACACCCTGGAATTGCATCTGCGGCAAAGTGGCGAAGTGCCAGCCCGATGCTGCTGACGCAGTCTTTTGTAAGCACAATGTTTCCACTGCAAAAATAAAAATAAAAATAAGAGCCCCTTTAAAAATTCAGGAGCTGGTTGTGTAAACCACTGGTGTGGAATAGATCTAGCTGATTCTGTGAGATGTTTGCCTCGCCAGATGCCTTTGGTCGAAATTCTGGGAGATAAAATAAAGTGCTTCTTCACACCGCACATCATTAACCTATGGAACTGGCTCCCACAGGAGGCCCTGATGACTGTCCGCTTGGGTGGCTTTAAGAGAGGTTTGGACAAATTTCTGGAAGATAAAGCTAGCCATGACGGCTGTGCTCTGTTCCCACAGTTGCTATATGCTTCTTCATACCAGCTGCTGGAAACCACAGGAAAGGAGAAAGCTCTTGTATGCAGGTCCTGCCCTCCAAGTGTCGCTATTTTCCAGGGACAGTCCCAGATTTACAGAAGCCATCCCAGTTACTGATTTGATCCCAGAATGTCCCACTTTTCCTTAGGGCATCCCTATTTCCATCAGATAAATGTTGGAGGGTATGGAATAGGATGTTCCTGTTTTCTTTCTTTTTAAAAATATTTTTATTGAGTTTTCCACTTAAATCATATTCACATTTTGTTACATAATTCTATGACTTAATATATTACTCTGTAAGAGCATCAACCTCCTTCTTTCCCTCTTTCTGACTTCCACATAACTTTCCATATTCTTCGCATTTCTATAAGCACTTATTTACCCTTTGTCAAATTATAACATTTCTCCTTATTATCGGTACATCAGTTCCTTATATTTACTTTACAAAGCATTTCAATTCAAGCCTACAAACGTTTTCAGATGTTTACAATTTTCTTTCATATAAAATATAAATTTGTTCCAGTCCTTTTGAAACAGTTCATCACATCCGGGTCATGTGGCCATCTCTACGTACTCCATCATCTTGACCTGCCAGTCTTCCAGGGTTGGAAGTTCCTGCTGCTTCCATTTCTGAGCCAGAAGTGTCCTTGCAGCCGTTGTGGCATACATAAACATGTTTACATCACTTTTATGTATTTCCTCACCAGTTTAGCCTAATAAAAATGCCTCTGGTTTTTATATTAAAATTATATTTCAAAATCTTTTTTAACTCGTTGTATATTATGTCCCAGAAGGCTTTCACTTTAGGACAAGTCCACCACATATGTTCCTGTTTTCATCAGAGAAATGTTGGATGGTATGCTTGTGGAGAGTATACTTTAGCTGGACCATAAAGAAGGCTGATCGCCGAAGAATTGGTGCTTTTGAATTGTGGTGCTGGAGGAGACTCTTGAGAGTCCCATGGACTGCAAGAAGATCAAACCTCTCCATTCTGAAGGAAATCAGCCCTGAGTGCTCACTGGAAGGACAGATCCTGAAGCTGAGACTCCAATACTTTGGCCACCTCATGAGAAGAGAAGACTCCCTGGAAAAGACCCTGATGTTGGGAAAGATGGAGGGCGCAAGGAGAAGGGGACGACAGAGGACGAGATGGTTGGACAGTGTTCTCCAAGCTACCAGCATGAGTTTGACCAAACTGCGGGAGGCATTGGAAGACAGGAGTGCCTGGTGTGTTCTGGTCCATGGGGTCATGAAGAGTCGGACACGACTAAATGACTAAACAACAACAACAACAACAACAATGCTTGTGGGCTCCCACAGGCACCTGTTTGGCCACTGTGAGAACATGAGGCTGGCCTAAATGGTCCATTGGCCTGATCCAGGAAAGCTCTTCTAATGTTCATACGTCACTGGTGCAGTTGGGGGGCAAATGACTGGGGAAATAATACAGAGGCACATAGCGGATGGAGGGGAAGGTTAAGAACCTCTCCCTTGCTTCCCACTTTCCCGTCCTTCCCCCCTTTTCCCCAGGTTTGATGGAAACAACTTAGTCCAGAATTAAGCTTCCCCATTCAGCAAGCCCAGGATAAACTTCTGTAACTGTGTGGATCCCATCCAATATGTTCTTCCCCCATCCCCCGTCTCTCTCCCCTTTTTCTCTCTGGTAAGAAACATGCGGCCCTTAATAATATCTAACTGATCTCCTTTTTGCTGGACACACTCCTCATAAGCCCAGCCACTCCAGCAAAATGATTGAATCGAAATCACATCTTGGAATGCTGATTAAATTAGCCGCTACACACAGGAGACGTGTTGAGGTCCTGACATTTCTATTTGGCTACAAGAGCCTGACATTCAAAATCTGTTCCAATACGGAAACAGCATAATTGTTTCTTTGTAGAACAGAGGACAAGGGGGATGTGTACAATGTTATTTAACACGGCTGGGGGTAGGCAACCTGTGGCCTTCCAACTATTGTTGAACCCCACCTCCCATGAGCCCCAGCCAGCATGCCCAATGGTTAGGGATGAGGAAGGCAAGAGGAAGGCCATTGCTCAGTGGAAGTGCAAACTGCCTTCCATGCAGAACATCCCAGGTTCAGTCTCTGGCATCAACTGGAAGGGATTGTCTTGAAATTTCAGAGAGCCACTACCAGCCAGTGTTGACATTGCTGAGTAAGTGGACCAATGAACTTACTGAGTACAAGGCGTCTTCCTATGTTCCAACATCTGAAGGACCACACCTGTAAAAAAGAGATGATACTTGTGGCAATCACACAGGGTCCCTGGATGTTTCACCGTCTATTAATCCCTGTGCCACCAGTTTATTTCTCGCTGCCACCACCCAGGCCCTACCTGGTACAATACTGAGTCCAGTCAGGGTTAAATTGGAACATAAACTTCTGTTTATTTATTGCAGTTTAACAAGTGTGTGGTTTCATAAACGGTATCAGTCAATTACAATCAGGGGGTGCCTATCCAGACCTATAACTGCTCTCACTCCCTAAACCACCTCTCAGATATTTACTCGTCTTCCTAGTTCCTAACTGTTCCTGACTCAGCTTATTTCGCAACCCTAACTCAACCTCCCCACAGACTCTATCCCAATTCACTCCCACTCCAACCAACCACCCAACTCCCAACAAACTCCCCCCTTCACCCCTCCCAGAGCTGGTTTTATAGTCCCTCTGACTCCACCCCCTGGCTTCTGATTGGGTAACTTGTTTAACTATTTTGCCTCCAGCACTCTTATATGTTAACATCACAACACTTTAATAAATGGTTGTGAGAAATGGGGAACCTCCATGTTCAGAGGCAATGTATCTCTGAATATCAGTTGTTGGCAAGAAAGGGTGGTGGAGGCCTGCCACATTCAAGTCTTGCTTTGTGAACTTCTCAGAGAGTTGTGGTTGGTCATAGAATCGTAGAATCGTCTAGTCTAGCTCCCCGCAATGCAGGAATCTCAGCTAAAGCATCAATGACAGATGACCATCCAACCTCTGCTTAAAAACCTCCAAGGAAGCCCGTTTCACTGTTGAACAGCTCTTAATGTCAGAAAGAGGGGAAACAAGCTCCACAGGAACATTGGATCTAGACAGGAACATTGTTTGGACACTTGTTAATTTTTGGAAATGGTAAACAGCCCTGTTTCAAAGCTCTGTGTGTGCGCTTTTAATCTCATCCTCTAAAAAGGGATGTTATTTAATTTGCTTAAGCTGTTTCGTTCATGATATTGGATTAGTATCTGGCACACCTTTAAAAATGGCACTCTCTCCTTGTTGCCGTAACACTGATTCCTCCCCATCGTCCCCAAAGCCTGGCAAATTCCCAAGATGGAATTTTCCCTTGCAGATATTTGCATTGTCAAGGGATATGGCATTACTGCTTGAGTGTGTGTGTGTGTGTGTGTGTGTGTGTTTTGCTTCTTGGTGAGAGTGTTTAAAGAGTCCCTGTAAAAAGAGAGAGAGAGAAAGTGAGTGAGTGAGCCTCATTAGATCAGAGACATCTATCTTTGCAGTTTGGGTCCAGGATATCTGGAGAAATGCTTGCTCCCATCTAATTTGCCTGCTTGTCTGAGGATAGTTGGCAGGTATATGGAGCAGGGCCTTCTCAGTGGTGGTGCTCTGGATTTGGGACATACAAGAGGCAACACATATTCACACAATGCATAGTTAAAACATAGAATTAACTTCCAATGCAAGATGTGGCAATGTGGATTAGACATATTCCTAGAGGATAAGACTGACACTGCCTGCCAGTCATCAATGCTGTCCTCTTTCCTGAATTCAGAGGCACCTCCAATTCCTAGTTGCTGGGGCAGATCAGTGGGAGGGGGCTGTTGTCCTCATGCCCTGTTTGCAGACTTCACATAGGCGTCAGATTGACAATTCCAGGAAAAGGATTTCATGTGAGCTTGTGGTCTGAATCAGCAGGTCTCTTTTTGCATTCTTGTAAGAGTCCTGCATGACCCTTTCCCTTTTGATGACATCCTGCAGAATCACAAAATTGTAGAAGGGACCACAAGGGTCATCTAGTAGTCTAACCCCCTGCAATGCAGGAGCCTTTTTTGCCCAGGGTAGAACTTGAACCCATGACCCTGAAATTAAGAGTCCCATGCTCAACTGACTGATCTTATTCAGAAAGTCTTTTTTACAATTGCTCATTCCACACACACACCCCTTGGATTGAATGAAAGCTGGCTCCTGGCTCATTTTGTATTCATTGCATCGTTTTGATTATTAGCTTGTACATTTAACTTCACTTTAGCTATGCTTTGATTGGAAATTGTTCCCGGAACTGCTTTGGCGCCCTACTTCTAATTCAGATGGAAAGGCTTGACTCCTTCTACACTCATTTTTATTTTTCTGACACTGCTTTCTCAAGGGCAGCTCAGGATTTCATGAGTGCTATGAACCATGGGGCTTTCCCCACATGCCCATGGCCTAACCCAGGCTTCCTCAACTTCGGCCCTCCAGATGTTTTGAGACTACAATTCCCAGCATCCCTGACCACTGGTCCTGCTAGCTAGGGATCATGGGAGTTGTAGGCCAAAAACATCTAAAGGGCTAAGGTTAAGGAAGCCTGGCCTAACCCATGTTGCAAGAGACAGTCTGGATCTGTTATTACAAACAAACCTTTCCTGGTCAAGGGCAGGTGGCGACTATACAACACCAGACACTCTTCAAGGATTCAGGTTATCCAAATCCATTTCAGTTCTGTTTTTAGCCTGGATTCGGCAATGAAAGAGATATTTTCCAGGCTTGTGTATATCAACAACAAGCCAAAGGGTTTAGGATTCTGTTCATTGTCCTGGATCCCTGAGCAGCTTTCCAAAATGATATACGAATCAAAACACTGCCATCCTTTGAAATTTGCACTTTTCTGAATTTTGCAATGCAGTTCTCCAGCTAAGTGAAGTGTGCAAAGAGACATATATTAGGGGGAAGTGTGTATGTAACTCCATATATTAGTGACACTAACATATGCAATGCTTTGTATTGGAAGAAATTGCTTGCAAACGTGTGTATTTGTCAAAACTGATTAAAAATGTGTGCATTTGTCAAAACCGATCAAAATGTGTTTGTCGGGACAGATTTGCACTAACATGCCCAATAATTTTAATAAGGATTTTTTTTTAAAAAAAAGCAGATTGCTGCAGGAATGTGGAGAACTGAGTTTAGGTTTGGAAAAAAGAGAAACTGAGAGAAGTGAAAATTGACAGGTCTGTCTATCCCTATGTGAAAGGCATATTTTTTTTAAAACAAAACCATTTTCAGAGAGGCATTATGTCCAGCAGTCCTGCTTGTCCCATTAACCCTTTCCTGACCAAGCCCCAGTCTTCCAAGAGTCATAAGGCTATAAGGGACTCCTCAGGTGGCATCAGAATAAAGCCCAAAATGTGCAACAGCTACAGCAAAATATCGCTTCTAAGCTTCTATTTGGAACGAGGCATATGGAAGAATTCTCCCCTGTCTTGAATAATAAGTATTCAACACAATCCAGACAAAATAAGTGCTTTTAAGCCCCATTGATTTCAGTGGGAAAGTCAGACATGCACTTAAATCTCCCCTCTTCAAATCAATGAGATTTAAAAGTGCTTATCTTTGGCTGTGCTGTGCATTTTCATGACTGTTAATGAATAATCTGCTCCAGTCTCTTTCTTAAATAAAAAATAACAAGAATTACAGGAACTTATACATGTTTTTATCACCCATATGCACACAACACAGAAAAACCAAATGAAGCATTATCGTTGCAATGCACTTACTTCCAAGTAGTCTCATAGAAGTCAATGGGGTTGCTCCACAGCTGTTCCAAAAGAAGAGAATCGCATATTATATTATAACCTTTGGGCACAATCCATAAGGAATTTATCCTGCAAAAGTGCCGCTGAGAATGAGTGGCAGATGTGCAAGAACTGAATATACACCGTGTGTGTGTGTGTGTGTGTGTGTGTGTGTGTTGTTAAAAGACTGGATTGTAAGGTGACATTTCCTTTCTGGGTTTTGATCCAGAATGTGTTAAGGAGGGGAACTCTAAAGAGCAAAGGGTAATGTGGATTAAGATTCTAAATGGGATGGCACATCCTTAATGATACATATGATAATTAAAGGATACAATAAACACAATTAGCATATGTTTTAAGCAGTTTATTAGTGAAGCTTACCATAAAAATCGGAATATATAGAGCTTCGGGGTTTGTTGGGATAAAAGCTGCTAATCCTTAGAGCTATAAAATCTCTGACGTGGAAGAAATGGGCAGCTTTGAAATGATTGAATCAGCAGGTCTCCGGTGGAAACACAGAAATGAACAAACTCCAGCAGTTGGCCACAGTTCAGTGCAGTGTTGCAATGCAGAGAAGTGAAGTCATCGCAGAAGCTGCCCTCACTTGCAGATCTGATGGAATGCTGGGGGGGAAGGCTGCTTTTTGCAGGCGTCCTGCGAAAATGATGCCTTTGACCCTATCTGGGAGGAGAAGAGGCAGCTCCTGCCTTGCACACAGTCGCCAAGCCAAAACAAAAACCGACCAGGCTTCCTAAATAAATAAATAAATAGTGGCACACGCCTAAATTAATTTCTGGTGCAGAAACATGGTGCTAAGGTTTACTTTAGAAAGATGATGCAAAAATTACCCAGCTGCAGACTTTTCAGCCGGTTTATTTGTGCATTTATTAACCAGGCTGGTACGGCTGACCAATAGAGATATGTATATATGTTTTCCAGGCAGCTCACACAAATTAAAAGAATTAAATGCAGGATCCCAGACGACAACGCAAACTGCAAAAGAAGCATGCACATTTTTCCACCCCCGATAAAAAAGTAGCAAAACAATTAATAGGACAGATATATAATAAAGCACGACTCGTAAACCGAGAAACCCATTGATTGTTTGTTTGTTTGCAGATGAATCAGTGGTGTTTAAAAGGGTAGCATAAAAATGTGCTTCCAGCCAGACGCCAGGCAGAAATGCTCCTCTTCAATTAGGCCTTTGGGTGATTAATATCCTATATCCTTGTAAATGTGAGAGGGGAGGGGTGGTTGTTTTGTATTGTATTTGTACCTTGTATTTTTATGCTGTGAACCACCCTGAGATTTTCAGATGAAGGGTGGTATACAAATAAAATAAAATAAAATAGTATAACAAAGTCATAAGTTGCTAATTAGCAGTTTGAGGGACTGGATGTGGCCCCAGATCAATTCCAGCTGGTCTTCAGGTACCCTACTAAGACATGTCCATAGGTTCAATGAGTCCCTAGATGGAAGTTGCCCATAGTTTTATGCATAAGGAAAAGCAGGAGGAAATGTTAAAACATTTTTAGAGTGTCTTTATAACAAAACAAGGGACGCGGGTGGCGCTGTGGGTTAAACCACAGAGCCTAGGACTTGCCGATCAGAAGGTCGGCGGTTCGAATACCCGCTACGGGGTGAGCTCCTGTTGCTCGGTCCCTGCTCCTGCCCACCTAGCAGTTCGAAAGCACGTCAAAGTGCAAGTAGATAAATAGGTACCGCTCCGGCGGGAAGGTAAACGGTGTTTCCGTGTGCTGCTCTGGTTTGCTGGCCACATGACCTGGAAGCTGTACGCTGGCTCCCTCAGCCAATAAAGCGAGATGAAGCCACAACCCCAGAGTCGGTCACAACTGGACCTAATGGTCAGGGGTCCCTTTACCTTTACTTTATAACAAAACAAAAGAGCTCTCCCACACTTGTCTGTTTACTACATCCAAAAGAGAGATGGAAACATTACGATGGACTTATGAAGTTTGTGTATGTCTGCTTTGACAGCAGCATCGGAGATCATTTCTCTGCTCTGCTCCCTGAGATACATCTAATCAATGCTGCTAGTAGAGGATGGACTTGGGACCATCTGCATGCAAAGCTCGTGGTCTACCATGAATAATAATAATAATAATAATAATAATAATAATAATAATAATAATAATATATTTATACACCGCCCATCTGGCTGAGTTTCCCCAGCCACTCTGGGCGGCTCCCAATCAAGTGTTAAAAACAATACAGCAATAAATATTAAAAACTTCCCTAAACAGGGCTCCCTTCAGATGTCTTTTAAAGATAAGATAGCTGCTAATTTCCTTGACATCTGATAGAAGGGCGTTCCACAGGGTGGGCACCACCACCGATAAGGCCCTCTGCCTGGTTCCCTACAACCTCACTTCTCGCAGTGAGGGAACCATCAGAGGCCCTTAGAGCTGGACTTCAGGCTGAACGATGGGAGTGGAGATGGTCTTTCAGGTATACTGGACCGAGGCTGTTTAGGGAGTTAGAGGTCAGCACCAACACTTTGAATTGTGCTCGGAAACGTACTGGGAGCCAATGTAGATCTCTCAGGATCGGTGTTATGTGGTCTTGGCGGCCACTCCCATAACTCCTGTTACTCGGAAAAATGAAAGACTCTCTCCCTTATTGTCACTCTCAAGCCTCTCTTGGAGGGAAGACGTGAGGAAGAGCCTCAGGTGACACTGCTAAGGTCTGGGTATATTCTCGTTGGGGTACAAGGAAAAAGTCTGCTGTCATGAAGGAGAACCACTCTTCCTTGGGCATCACCCTTCCATCTTCGCAGTGCATCACGAACCCAAAAGCTACACACTAAACCAGGGGGTGGGGACTTAGTTTGTCCCCACCCTGTGGACTAACTCTGATAGGTTAATGGGACCACCCACATGTCAAACATATGCTGTCATTATGATGTCACATGACTGACAGGTGGCTGGTCCTGACCACTGTTGTCATCCCTTGTTGATGGCTGCGCAGCGCTGGTTTCTTTCTCTCTCCCCACTCTACACCACTTGATGGGAAGGCGAGAAGAAGAGGAGGAGGAGGAGGAGGAGGAGGAGGAGGAGGAGTTTGGATTTGATAATACCCGAAGGAGTCTCAAAGCGGCTAACATTCTCCTTTCCCTTCCTCCCCCACAACAAACACTCTGTGAAGTGAGTGAGGCTGAGAGACTTCAGAGAAGTGTGACTGGCCCAAGGTCACCCAGCAGCTGCATTTGGAGGAGCGGGGAAGCGAACCCGGTTCACCAGATTACGAGTCTACCGCTCTTAACCACTACACCACACTGGCTTGGCTTTGCCAGCTCTATGCTTGGTGCTGCCCAAAGTCTAAGCACTCTGGGTGTTCACTCATACGGGGAGAAGGGCTACTTTTGGAGTACTTTTTCCAGACCCATAACCAACCATCCATGGGATCCAGCAACATTGAGCATCCTTTGGACATTGGCCTCCTCACTCACCTTCTAGTAAGTGCAGAGCTGATCCGGTCTGTAGGTTGGGCTCTGAGTCAGGAAGTCCCTGGTGGTCACAGGCAAGCAATCTACTGGAGGGACGATGACACCCAGGAGGACTCCCTTGCTGAGCGTCTGAGGCCCCGGTTCTGCCACTCTCTACCTGGCCCAAGACGGGGCCTGTCAGGCCTCAGAAGGCCTGCTGCTGCTGCAGTTGCTGCCCAGCAAGGACTGGGGCATTTGGGGGGAAGTTTTGTTGGGAGTTTTTTGCTGTTGTTACTGATATCAACTGATATTACTGATATTACAGTGGTACCTTGGGTTAAGTACTTAATTCGTTCTGGAGGTCCGTTCTTAACCTGAAACTGTTCTTAACCTGAAGCACCACTTTAGCTAATGGGTCCTCCAGCTGCCACCGCACCGCCGGAGCACAATTTCTGTTCTCATCCTGATGCAAAGTTCTTAACCTGAGGCAATATTTCTGGGTTAGTGGAGTCCGTAACCTGAAGCGTATTTCACCTGAAGCGTATGTAGCCCGAGGTACCACTCTACTGATATTAACTTTTTGTATCTTTATTTTAATGTGGAAATTCTTCCATTTGGTTATGTAGTTTTTAATGAGTTTTATTTATTTTTGACTACTTTGCTATGTTTGTACAGTCATACCTCGGGTTACAGACACTTCAGGTTGTGTGTTTTCGGGTTGTGCATCATGCTGAACCCTGAAGTACCGGAACAGTTTACTTCCGGGTTTTGGCACTCGCGCATGTGCACAAGTGCTAAATTGTGCTTTGAGCATGCGCAGAAGCGCTGAATCATGACCCGCGCATGCGCAGATGTGGCGCTGCGGGTTATGAACACTGTGGGTTGTGAACGTGCCTCCCGCACAGATCACATTCGCAACCTGACCGTCCACTGTAATCATGTAAATCTTTTCATATTGTAAGCCGCCTTGAGCATTGTTTTAACTGTGGATAGGTGGCATACAAATAAAATAATAATAAATAAATAGGGAAATCAGAGCTTTGTCTTTGGGATTGTTGGTGAAGATTACATTTAGATAATGCAAGTGAAACACTTTGAATATTTGAAAGTGCTGCACAAATGCTAAGTATTATTTTTAGGAGGTGGGTGTTCTTCTCACATGCTTTTGCTTTTTTAAAAAAAGTAAAACCACCTATCAGTGGTTTGTATTGTATAAAAGGAAGGGGTGGGGAAGTAATCACTCCTCCATTCTCTCTTATCGCATGTCAAGTTTTCTTTTGTCTGTGTATGACAAACGCAAAAATCCTTATGTGCATTTTAATCCAGGCTTGCAAGAATCCTATCATAGCCCTCGTTTGTTTGTTTGTTTGTTTGTTCGAAGTGGGAGGGGTGGCCTTAATCCTATAGCTGAGCTATCCTGGGTTTGTGTGGATCATGGATCAGGCTGTAGGACGTGGCTTGAATGGGAGTTATCGAGTACCCATTTAAAGGAAAACACGATCACCGAGATTGCAGGCTTTGAAACGAGCGTGCATCTGACGCACTGCCGTTTCAATTCTGCAAAGAAAATAAAGAATAAGAATTGAGCTGGTGTTTGAATACATTCTTATAGGGAAATTGGAATGTCAGGACCTTCAATTAGATCTGAAGACGGCGGAACATTTCCATAAAAATGAAAGAGCATCCCTCAAATGATGCATTTCCAGTTTGCTCAGCTCCAGGCCTAATCTGAACAAATTCAATCACAGCTTAGCGCCGGTGGAAAATTTCACTCTCTTTGCTGAGCGTCAACTACTGCATTGGCATAATAACAGCTTTTGTCGAACGTAGGTGTGTGTGGAAATCCAGGTGCCTGATTCAGCAGAAAAGGAAACACTCTCGCGGGGAGGGAAGTTGTGCGTTTTAACAAGTTTGGTACTCACGAACAGCCTGAACCTTGTAAATCACTCGGTCTCTTCTGGCCAAAGGGTTCGGGGCTAGTCAGCTCTTCTGTCCCAGGATGGTGTGGATTAAAAGGCCCTGGGGAGAAAAAACAGATAATGCAAGGTTGTAGAAGAACACAGAACATTCAGGAATGAATGTGCAATGGATCTTCCAGAATACCTTTAAAAATATCTGTTGAGCAGGTTTTTGTTGTTGTGTGTGGTTGGGAGATTGCACCATCTTCTTGGCCAGTGAGCGCTGCTTAACAAACTTTCCTGGTGGTAGCCGGGGCAGAGGAAGGGGGGGCGGACCACTCTGGGTGTCTTTGCTGAGGGGGGTGACATTTGGCACACCGTCCACCCGCAGCTCCCAAGCCTTGTTGTTGTTTAGTCCTTTAGTCGTGTCCGACTCTTTGTGACCCCATGGACCAGAGCACGCCAGGCACTCCTGTCTTCCATTGCCTCCCGCACTTTGGTCAAACTCATGCTGGTAGCTTCGAGAACACTGTCCAACCATCTCGTCCTCTGTCGTCCCCTTCTCCTTGTGCCCTCCATCTTTCCCAACATCAGGGTCTTTTCCAGGGAGTCTTCTCTTCTCATGAGGTGGCCAAAGTGTTGGAGCCTCAGCTTCAGGATCTGTCCTTCCAGTGCGCACTCAGGGCTGATTTCCTTCAGAATGGATAGGTTTGATCTTCTTGCAGTCCACAGGACTCTCAAGAGTCTCCTCCAGCACCATAATTCAAAAGCATCAATTCTTCGGTGATCAGCCTTCTTTATGGTCCAGCTCTCGCTTCCATATATCACTACTGGGAAAACCATAGCTCTAAGTATACGGACCTTTGTTGGCAAAGTGATGTCTCCCAAGCCTACCCTGAGCCACTGAGGGAAGGGGGGAGCTTTGCCGGTGGCATTCCCCCCTCCCCTTCATTTTAATAGGTGGGGGGAGGCTTGGGAGTCGCAGGCAGGTGGCATGCAAAATGTCTGCCATTGGCGGCTTGCTCTGCCCCCGGCTGCAGGATGCACACACCGCTCCGTGCACCCTAAAAGCTATCCTGCACCTGGGAGGGCAACCTCTGCCCCCCTCGGGAGCGCGCCCACCCTGGACAGCGCTGGCATATGCTCAGTCACTGGTGGTGGCCCCTGCTATTTGGTTTCTGGAAGCAGCTTCTTAAGGCCACATTCACACCTGAAATTTAAAGCACTATGATACCACTTTAAGCAGTCCTGGTTTCCCCTAAAGAATTCTGGGAGCTGTAATTTGTTAGGGATGCAAATAGTTAGGAGACACCCCAATCCCCTCACAGAGCTACCGGTAGCATGTAATAAAAATAAATAAATTTTAATTTCTATCACCCACAATTCTGTATTATTTATTTTATAGTACAGTACATTGATTATTGCTTTCATTTTATGGATCAGTGGTCTTGTTAGATAGTAAAAACCATGTTAAATTGCTGTTTTAGGGGTTGTTTTTAAAAGTTTGGAACAGATTGAGCTGTTTTGCATTACTTTCTATGGGAAAGCGTGCCTTGGTTTTGGAACGTTTTGGTTTTGGAACAGACTTCCAGAACGGATTAAGTTTGAGAACCAAGGTACCGCTGTATTCTGAGTTATCCATGCACAGATACATGCCCACGTTGTGCTGGAAATAAAACTTCAGTATTCCATTCTATGTGTACATCGCTCCTCATAAGTGCTGGTGTCAACTCTCTCTGTGGATTTCACTCACACTTTTTTTTTGCAGTGTTTTATCCATGTTGTTGTTATTGCAGAGTATGAAAAAAGCCAGCTCTGAACTTCATACATTATCATGGACAAAGTTCAGCTTCAAGGTGTGAGCTCCGATTTTGAATTTGTTCTTGTCACATTTGATGTATGAAGCAGATAAAATTCCAACTTGAAAGTAGGGTGTGTGTGTGTAAAGGACACACGGCCCAACAGCTTTGGGAGCAATGATAACAGAATTCCAAATAACCCAGAACATGGCTTAACTAGAAATGTAAGGAAATTTGACAAACCTGGCCTCAAACTCACCAAGCAGATAAATATGCGTATCCATCAAAGGGACCTGTACACTTGGCACTCGGCAAAGGAATGAAATGTTGGCGCCTCATCATATTTTCAAATCTAACTACATTAAGATTCATGTGTTATCTGCTATTGCCTTTGCAAATTCTTCCCTGAGAGTCAAAGACCTTCTCAGGCAGAACAGAAGAATCCGTCTCTACCTCATGCCTTGAGACTCAGGACACACCACTTCTCCAGAAAGCTGGAATGAGGAGGAAGGGCAAGTGGCCAGGGGAATGTTTAACCCTTCCTCGCCCCACTCATTTTTCCTCTGCAACTAAGCTCATCCCAAAGTCAGGATTTCAGATTGAGGTTTGCAATGGAACATGGGTGCAGAATCCAGCAGCCAGGTTGCTCACCGGAGCACGGCTGTTTGAGCATATTGCACAGATCCTGATCCGACTGCACTGGCTACCAATTAGTTTCCGGGCCCAATTCAAAGTGCTGGTTTTTCTTATACAGTGGTACCTCAAGTTACATACGCTTCAGGTTACATACGCTTCAGGTTACAGACTCCGCTAATCCAGAAATAGTGCTTCAGGTTAAGAACTTTGCTTCAGGATGAGAACAGAAATCGTGCTTCGGTGGCGTGGCAGCAGCAGGAGGCCCCATTAGCTAAAGTGGTGCTTCAGGCTAAGAACAGTTTCAGGTTAAGAACGGACCTCCGGAACGAATTAGGTACTTAACCCGAGGTACCACTGTAAAGCCTTAAACGGCTCAGGACCGCGATACCTCAAGGACCGCCTGTTTCCATATGAACCCACCCTGAGATAATATTCTGAGGCCCTCCTTCGTGTGCCTCCTCCTCGAGAGGTCCGGAGGGTGACAACACGAGAACAGGGCCTTCTCTGCAGTGGCTCCCCATCTGTGAAATGCTCTCCCCAGGGAAATTCGCCTGGTGCCATCATTATACACCTTTAGGCACCAGGCAAAAACGTTCCTTTTTAACCAGGCCTTTGGTTGACCTGATGGACATCCTATACCCTCTTAAAATGTGGCTCTTTGGGGGGGGGGGTTATTGGGTTATTGATTTTATTTTGATTTTATATATTGTGAACTTGATCTTATTTTGGTGAACCGCCCTGAGACCTCCGGGTATAGGGCGGTATATAAATTCAAGAAATAAAAAATAAACACATGCTGGGTGAAAATCAGCTGGGGAGAGGAGATGGGAGAGAATGGGTTAGGCACAGTGGAAGCTGTACCATTAGGGTGAATGAGGTACAGTGGGATGCTTGGGTTGCGAACATGATCCGTGCAGGAAGCACGTTCGCAACCCGCAGCGCCGCGTCTGCGCATGCACAGGTCGTGATTCGGTGGTTCTGCACATGCGCGAGCGCCAAAACCCAGAAGTAACCCGTTCTGGTACTTCCTGGTTTGGGGCAATGTGCAACTCAAAAAAACGCAACCTGAAACGCCTGTAACCTGAGGTATGACTTGTACTGTCCCAGAAACTCCAGTGGGTGCAGAATGCTGCAGTGAGGCTCCTCACAGGGTCTCTGCCATGGGAGCATATTCACCCAGTGCTTTTCCAGCTGCACTGGCTCCCGGTGGAGTACAGGGTCAGATTTAAGGTGCTGGTTTTGACCTTTAAAGCCCTTCCCAGCCTAGGACCCTCGTACCTACGGGACCACCTCTCCTGGTATGCCCCATGGAGAGCCTCAAGGTCCATAAATAGCAACACCCTAGAGGTCCCAGGCCCTCAGGAAGTTAGATTAGCCTCAACCAGAGCCAGGGCCTTTTCAACACTGGCTCCGGCCTGGTGGAATGCTCTGTCTCATGAGACCAGGGCCCTGCGGGATCTGATTTCTTTCCGCAGGGCCTGTAAGACAGAGTTGTTCCACCTGGTCTTTGGCTTAGAATCAGTTTGATTCCCTCCCCCTCTTTCTTTTTTCCTTTCTCCTCCTGTGAAGAGGCTGCATCTTAACGTTTCAATGTTGTATTTTAATCTTGTTTTTTAAGTTGTATTTTAATCACCTTGTTTTTATTATTGGTTGTTAGCCACCCTGAGCCCGGTCTTGGCTGGGGAGGGCGGGGTATAAATAAAATTTATTATTATTATTATTATTATTATTATTATTATTATTATTATTATTACTGCTCATCATTATCAGTAACAGAAATGGGGATTCGTTGCCCATGGTTCCCAACAGAAATTATGGTGGCAAAGGACACCCTCCTGCTCCCCATTTAAATCACAGGTCTTCTAGCTATTGTACATCCCCCCAGTCTAAGTCGTCTGCACCACAGTTACCCCTCTGCTGCCTCTCTGACTGGCATGCCATTGCCCATCCTTTCCCATTCTGCACAGCTGGGCTTGAGAGCACAACATCTTTGGCACCCTGCACTGATCTTTTCCACCCCTACAGATCCACAACAACAATTTGGGCAGCTCAAGCTATATTTAGGACCACGAACTGCAGCTGCGAATATCTGACATTTGCCTTCGTCCCTAATAATATATAAAAAGCCCCCCCCCCATCACACACACACACGAACGAATTGCTACATCAGAATACTTATGTAGACTAGCACTGGGTTTCAGCAGAGGCTGAGCAAATTTCTCTAGAAACCTGCTCAGGATAGAAAATAGCCCTATGCCATTGTTTGTCCCCAGATTTGGATAAACAGAGGTATACAGCCTCTGAATATCAATAGAGCTATCCTCTATAAATCTTTGTAATAGCTAATTAAGCCAGTGGACATTATCATATCTTGTTTCAAAGAATTTCATATAGTAATTATGCAGCAGCAGAAGCTGCCCATTCCTTAGTAATTGATGGCCTTCCTCGTTAGTGGTATAGAACAGAGAATTTGAGAGTTGAAAGGGACCTCTGAGGTCACTTAGGCCACTATGCAGTCAAACCAGTTTCACAGCACTTTAAACAGCCCTGGTTCCCCCCCAAATAATATTGTCAAGGGTGCTTAGCATTCGGGGGACACCCCCCATTCCCCTCGCAGAGCTACAATTCCCAGAATTCTCTGTGAAGAGGGATTGATCGTTAAGCCACTCTGGGAATTGTAGCTCTGTGAGAGGAATTGGTGTCCCCTAGCAGCATCTTAAACAGCAGAGACATCACCTTGCCAACAAAGGTCTGTATAGTTAAAGCTATGGTTTTCCCAGTAGTGATGTATGGAAGTGAGAGCTGGACCATAAAGAAGGCTGATCGCCAAAGAATTGATGCTTTTGAATTATGGTGCTGGAGGAGACTCTTGAGAGTCCCATGGACTGCTAGAAGATCAAACCTCTCCATTCTGAAGGAAATCAGCCCTGAGTGCTCACCGGAAGGACAGATCCTGAAGCTGAGGCTCAAATACTTTGGCCACCTCATGAGAAGAGAAGACTCCCTGGAACGACCTTGACAGATTAGAGAACTGGGCCAAAACAAACAAGATGAATTTTAACAGGGAGAAATGTAAAGTATTGCACTTGGGCAAAAAAAATGAGAGGCACAAATACAAGATGGGTGACACCTGGCTTGAGAGCAGTACATGTGAAAAGGATCTAGGAGTCTTGGTTGACCACAAACTTGATATGAGCCAACAGTGTGACACGGCAGCTAAAAAAGCCAATGCAATTCTGGGCTGCATCAATAGGAGTATAGCATCTAGATCAAGGGAAGTAATAGTGCCACTGTATTCTGCTCTGGTCAGACCTCACCTGGAGTACTGTGTCCAGTTCTGGGCACCACAGTTCAAGAAGGACACTGACAAACTGGAACGTGTCCAGAGGAGGGCAACCAAAATGGTCAAAGGCCTGGAAACAATGCCTTATGAGGAACGGCTAAGGGAGCTGGGCATGTTTAGCCTGGAGGTTAAGGGGTGATATGATAGCCATGTTCAAATATATAAAAGGATGTCACATAGAGGAGGGAGAAAGGTTGTTTTCTGCTGCTCCAGAGAAGCGGACACGGAGCAATGGATCCAAACTGCAGGAAAGAAGATTCCACCTAAACATTAGGAAGAACTTCCTGACAGTAAGAGCTGTTCGACAGTGGAATTTGCTGCCAAGGAGTGTGGTGGAGACTCCTTCTTTGGAGGTCTTTAAGCAGAGGTTTGACAACCATATGTCAGGAGTGCTCTGATGGTGTTTCCTGCTTGGCAGGGGGTTGGACTCGATGGCCCTTGTGGTCTATTCCAACTCTATGATTCTATAATTCTATGAAAAGACCCTGATGTTGGGAAAGATTGGGGGCACAAGGAGAAGGAGACGACAGAGGACCAGATGGTTGGACAGTGTTCTTGAAGCTATTAACATGAGTTTGACCAAACTGCAGGAGGCAGTGGAAGACAGGAGTGCCTGGCATGCTCTGGTCCATGGGGTCACGAAGAGTCGGACATGACTAAACGACTAAACAACAGCAACTCTTGTTATCCTTAACAAACAGCACTTCCCAGGATCCTTTGGGGGAAGCCATGACTGTTTAAAGTGCTGTCACAGTGCTTTAAATGCATAGTGCAGATGGGGCCCTAGTTTGCTCAATACAGGAATCTTGCAGCTTCAGCATGTCTGATAGAGATGTCCAGGCAGCCTCTGCTTAAATGCCCCCAGCAAAGGAAACTCTCACCATTGGGATGTTTCTCACAGTTAGCCAAAATCTGCTTCTTTGCAATTCCCACCCATTCCTATCTCAGCCTGCCCTCTCGAACAACAGATAAACCTTTCAGAAAGAGAGTTTGGAGTTTTTTTGGAGTTTTGGATTTGATATCCCACCTTTCACTCCCCTTCAGGAGTCTCAAAGCGGCTAACAGTCTCCTTTCCCTTCCTCCCCCACAACAAACACTCTGTGAGGTGAGTGGGGCTGAGAGACTTCAGAGAAGTGTGACTGGCCCAAGGTCACCCAGCAGCTGCATGTGGAGGAGCGGGGAAGCGAACCCAGTTCACCAGATTACGAGACTACCGTTCTTAACCACTACACCACACTGGCTCTCTACTAAAGCCACTACACCACACTGGCTATACCACACTGGCTCTCCACTACACCACAGTGGCTCTACACCACTCTGGCTCTCCACTAAAGCCACACCGGGATGTGAGGGTTGTGAGAAGGGACAAGGAAGGAACTTGGTCAGTATCCCAATGCGGTTGTGCATCATTTATTTGTAAAGGGGATGCCAATAAACATTTGCAGACAAATACAATGTTGCACACAACCAAGTTGTACACAGAGTAGACCCACTGAAAGCAATGGACCTAAGGCAACCATGGTCATTAACTTCAATAGGTCTACTCTGAGTGGGACTAGCATTGGATACAACCCATAGATTTCAAGGAACACCCTTAAGTAGCATAAGTGTTGCTCACCCGAATTTAAAGTCCTAAACAGCAAAGCAGCTGTCTTATTACAAAAGAATTTCAGAAATAGACTTGAAAGAGAAGTTGCTGAATACAACTTATTACTAAATGGAAAACTATGGAGAGACCTGGTCTGAATAGAGATATTGGATTCTTGTCTCATTACATGTGCTAAAGCTATTTTTGCTCATCTGCATACTATCCCATGCTTTTTCCTGTAGGACTAATTGCAGTCGTTAACAGTCATCAACAGGTTTACCACACCCATTGAGTCAATCACCCATCTCCTACGACCCTTCTGAGAAAAACCCCACCTCACCCTCCCACTATATATAAGGGTCTGGTGACTTCTGTTTCAGTTTATTTGAAGAAGTGTGCATGCACACAAAAGCTTATACCCAGAACAAACTTTAGTTGGTCTCTAAGGTGCTACTAGACAAATTTCCCCCCGACTGTGTCAGACCAACATGGCTACTTACCTGACTCTAGAGCCTTGGCCCAGTATACCTGAAGGAGCGTCTCCACCCCCATCATTCAGTCCAGCTCCGAGGGCCTTCTGGCGGTTCCCTCATTGTGAGAAGTGAGGTTACAGGGAACCAGGCAGAGGGCCTTCTCTGTAGTGGCGCCTGCCCTGTGGAACGCCCTCCCATCAGATGTCAAGAAAATAAACAACTATCTGATTTTAGAAGACACCTGAAGGCATTCCTGTTTAGGGAAGTTTTTAGTGTTTGATGTTTTATTGTATTTTTAATATTTTAATATTTTGTTGGGAGCCGTCCAGAGTGGCTGGGGAAACCCAGTCAAATGGGCAGGGTATAAATAATAAATTATCATTATTATTATTATTTTGGTGGGCGGTGGTAGTAGCCTGGTGTGACTCTACCGGGGCATGGAGAAAATCAGTTTACCCTTATGGCCGGCCTTTGGAATCCTCCTTGGCTGGCAGTGAGGGCTCAAGGGATTGCCCACCAAAAATATTTTCATTTAAATTGGTCAATCATAGCCTTTTGCAGGGTGGGGCAAGAGTGGTGGAGCTGAGTGAACAAGTCTTCACTCAGGTCCGCCACATGGGAGGACTTAAGCCATGCCTGGTTTCACTAGTAGTAAAGGAGTCTGGGTGGAAGTTTCTGTCCTAAAGCCGAGCGGACAACTTCCAACAGCAGCCTGCGGAAGCTCAGCTTAGTTGACCTGCATCTTGAGATGGTCCATAACCCAGGAATGACCCTGTTCAAATGTTCCACCTTTAATCAGAAGGCTAACTCAGGATACATGCCCAATGCCCAGTGCCTGAGCCAAAGCCTACCTACACCTCTAAGCAATAAAGTTGTGGCCAATTTTCAATCCCATAAATTTGTTATGTCAATTTGTTTGTCCTGTCAATGCATCAACGTTCTGTTCATGGGGAGCAAGCTGCACTTGGCTGTGTGAAGGAAGTCGGGATGTCGCCTTGTGCTTCAAATGCTCTTTTCATTTTCTTTATTTTGGTGCATATTAAAATGCCAAGGATCCTGAGTGAGATGTACTTAAAGTGACAGCACCCCCTTTTTTTAAGCTCATGAAATACGGCCGCTAAATGTCAGTTCTATCTCTTCTCGTGTAGATCAGCCATTTGGCACGCTCCTGTTGATATCATAGGGCAGAATGCAAAGCTGTCCAAGGCAGCGGTGAGCAAGCAAATCAGTAAGGGTAAGCCATTTAAATCAAGCATTTGGGGGGAGTGTGTGTGTGTGTGTGTGTGTGTTTGTGTGGAGGGTGAGAGTGTCATTCCATCTCCTGAAACTGAAGAAGGAACAGTAAGGCAAATGCATTTGATTGCCTGTTTTTTAGGACAATGAGACCCATTCAAAGAATCAAGAAAGCAAAGATAAATTCAAGGAAGCAGGACAAGATCAGTAAGATGCTTAACACTGCCAACCTTTTGCTTTTTACTAACTGTCCTTCTGGGCATTTGCTAACACCCAGCCCAAAGGCCTGATGCAACCCCCCCCCCAAAGTAAAGGACCCCTGGATGATTAAGTCCAGTCAAAGGCGACTATGGGGCTGCAGCACTCATCTTGCTTTCAGGCCGAGGGAGCCGGCCTTTGTCCACAGACAGCTTTCTGGGTCATGTGGCCAGCATGACTAAACCGCTTCTGGCACACGGAGGACCGTAACGAGTGCCCAGAGCACATGGAAACACTGTTTACCTTCCCGCTGCAGCAGTACCTATTTATCTACTCCCACTGGTGTGCTTTTGAACTGCTAGGTTTCGAACCTTTTCCTTGCAACCCCCCTATTATCTATCTATCTATCTATCTATCTATCTATCTATCTATCTATCATCTATCTATCTATCTATCTATCTATCTATCATCTATCATCTATCTATCATCTATCTATCATCTATCTATCATCTATCTATCATCTATCATCTATCATCTATCATCTATCTATCTATCTATCTATCTATCTATCTATCTATCTATCATCTATCATCTATCTATCATCTATCTATCATCTATCTATCATCTATCATCTATCTATCTATCATCTATCTATCTATCTATCTATCTATCTATCTATCTATCTATCTATCATCTATCTATCTATTTATAGTGGCTGGGGAAACCCAGCCGGATGAGCAGGGTATAAATCATCACCAGCACCATCATGCAGTTCCTGGAGGGTTGACTAAGGGCAAATTCAGCTCTTTGTGGTCCTTGTGCCTTTAATAACAAACTAGCTGTAGATCCACGGTGGGAACATGGCCCTCCAGTTCTTGTTATCTGGCCCTAGGGACTCTCTCTAGGCCAAGGGTAGGCAACCTAAGGCTCGGGGGCCAGATCCAGCCCAATCCAGCCCGCGGACGGTCCGGGAATCAGCGTGTTTTTACATTAGTAGAATGTGTTCTTTTATTTAAAATGCATCTCTGGGTTATTTGTGGGGCATAGGAATTCATTCATTCCACGCCCCCCCCAATATAGTCTGGCCCACCACATGGTCTGAGGGACGGTAGACCAGCCCACAGCTGAAAAAGGTTGCTGACCCCTGCTCTAGGCCCTACCCGTCATTTGCGCTGCTTTGTACCATTCTGAGTGTTTCTGCCTGGCTGGAATTCTGATGGTGCCTCTTGCTTGCTTGTTTGGATGGAGGGAGGGTTGGGTGAGCATGTGTAGAAATTGCGTTGGACTGGTGATGTTGTTTGGATGCCTGATTATTGTCTTCCGAAGCAACTCCTCTATTCCCAACTTAAGAATGGGAAGCGAAATACCAGAGCATAACAAATAGGGTTTAAAGACACTCTCAAGGCAAACCTTTAAAAATGCAGTATAAGCACAGAAAATTGGGAAACACTGGCCTGTGAGTGCTCCAGTTGGAGAACAGCCTTTTCCAAAGGGGTCATGGACTTCGAAGAAGCAGAAACTCAGGACGAAAGGGAGAAATGAGCTAAGAGGAAGGCACATTTGACAAATCCTCACCATGATCAACTCCTGCCCAGAAACCTATGTCCCCACCGTGGAAGGGTGTGCGGATCCAGAATTGGCCTCCACAGTCACTTACGGACTCACTGTTAAGACAGTGCTCATGGAAGACAATCTTATTTGGCCATGAGTGATTGCTGAAGAAGAAGACACCGAAGAAGAAACCAGCTTACTGTACAAAGTATACCCAGTATTGCCTCTGGCGTCTGGCCATGCCCACCACTTTGAGAGGTTACCCAGAAAGAGAATCTGGAAAAATACTCCCTCCCCATGACTGAGAGCTTTACAGTAAGACCAGTCACAGTCAGACACTCAGCTTGAAGTTTCATTCCAAATTGTTCAGGGAAAATTGCAACCAACTTGGAAAACCTGTGAATGACCTTGTTTCAAAGAGAGAGTTCCATCATCATGTGTCAGCAGATGTATTGATTTATGTTTATAGCTCAACCTGCCGTCAAGCTCAGGGCAAGCAGAAACTTGGGACGGGACTGTGCTTATCTGTCTCATTTTTGTTTTCATGTTTTCCAAAAAAACAACAGGCATCAACCCGCCAGTCATTTTGCTCCATTCCCCCCAATTTTCTGTGATTTCGTCTGCTTCAAGCTGTCTTTTCTTTCTCTCGTTAAATGGATCAGAGCTCTGACGGCCTGCAATCTCAAAGCGGCATCTTGCAAGGGAGACGAAAACGTGATGAGCTCCTTAGGTTTTGCAGGGCTATTGCCTCTCGCGTGAAGAGCTCTGGGGGCAGCAAGCCCGTTGGTGGTACTGGCGATCCTAGGGTTACCTGCTTCTTTTTCGCTATCCCTAGTAGCCCTACCCAGTAGCAGGGTGGGGTGGGGGCTTTATAACAGCTGACAGAAATGAATTATGCAGGTGGCGCTTTCCTGTAGGAAGTAGCTTGCTGAGTGGGTGGGGCCACCAGCCTAGCTTCCTGTCAGGTGGGTTACTGTTGCTTACCAGGAGGGAGAGGAGAAGGGGCAGGAGGAGGAGGAGGAGTTTGGATTTGATATCCCACTTTTTCACTACCCTAAGGAGTCTCAAAGCAGCTAACATTCTCCTTTCCCTTCCTCCCCCACAACAAACACTCTGTGAGGTGAGTGGGGCTGAGAGACTTCAGAGAAGTGTGACTGGCCCAAGGTCACCCAGCAGCTGCATGTGGAGGAGCAGAGATGCGAACCCAGTCCCCCAGATTACGAATCTACCGCTCTTAACCACTACACCACACTGGCTCCCACACTGGGCAGGGCAGCAAAGAGGTTGCTGTGGTGCGAATGCACTGGCATGAACTAATTCGCCCTTCCTGCCAGTGTGTTTTCACTGTGCCTTGCCCGCTCTCCTCCCTTACCCAGTAAGCAACAGCAACGCGCCTACTGGGATGCTAGGGCAGCAGCTATGCACAACCCTATCGTCTTCCAGTTGGATGCCAACTCCAGGGAAACACAAGTAAAACAACAATAATGTGTTTTGTTTTGTTTTAAATAAGACTCCTTTTCTAATAAAGGAAAGTTTTTAAAAGGGGAAAGAAATAAGCAAAAGATTAAAACTGCAGCAAACGAAAGTCGCTAACGTAACTGGAAGCAAGGTTTCCGCATTGGTGGCAGCTGTCAGTTTACATTGCGCCAGAGATGTTAAGTGAACCTTTGATAATACATCACAAAGTGGCTCACCGATGGTATATGAAGCTGAAGAAAACATAGGGAACTGCCCTATACAGGGTCAGACAGACCAATGGTCCATCTGCGCTGAGTGACAGAGGCTGTGCAAGGTTTCAGAATAAGTCTATCCTAGCCCTACATGCAGATGCTGTAGCTTGAACCTGGGATTTTTTGCATTCAAATCAAGATGCTCCACCTCTGAGCTCAGGCCTTCCCCCTAAAAAGGGAGGGTTTGTGTCCTTGATTTGTTTCCTGGGGGCAATACAGAGCAGGACCATAAATTACCTGTGTGCTTGTGTTTTACATACTGTAAAGGCTATATCCAAAACTCACGAGATTGTGCCATGCCCTCGTGGGGAATGAGCAAATAAATAAATAAAGCCCGTGAAAGCATGAAAGATTCATTTTAATGGATAACAGGTTTTGCTAGTTCATACTTAATAATACTTAATATTTCATTTACTACTGGGGGCTCACCTTCTCTCTCTCTCTCTCCCCCCCCCCCAATTCCCTGCTGGAAAGCACGACCGAAGGCACTCGAGTGCATTAAGATTTTATAGCTGGAGAAAACAGTCTTGTAAAAGGCCAGCGCTGGAACGATTTAGCGTGATGCAGAAAATGAAAGCAACTGGGCAGCGAATTTCTTTTTACCGGTTTGCAGCACAAAGGAGAAAGTCTTTTGTGTGAAGTTGCACCATGATAAAAATCAAAGGAATATTTATTTTGGGGTGTTTGTGCCATGACTTATCCACAATCCACATTGCGCGCCTTCTGGGGTGCTCAGAAGCTGTCAGCATGTGACAGCAGCAACACCCTAGGAATGGCTTTGACTAACCGGCTAAAGGAGGTGAGGGTAGCTGATGCGTTTCAAACCACTGGTGAGTTTGGGACTTCCTCTGCATATGAAGACAGTGGATTAAGAGGACAAGACCGATAGTGAGTCCAATGGTCAAGAAGGTGGTTTCTGCCCATGCTGTAGAGCAGCAATTCTTAACCTCTGGGTTCCCAGATGTTGTTGGACTACAACTCCCATCATCCCTGAGCTCTTGCCTTGCTAGCTAGGGCTGATGGGAGTTGTAGTTCAATAATATCTGGGGACCCACAGGTTGAGAAAGGCTGCTGTAGAGGGAAGTGAGGGGCAGATAGGGCTCATCATTCTGGGAAAGGAGCCCATCTGAGAGAAGGAAAACATTGAGCCTAAATCTCTGCTGGCTTGTGGATATCTTTGGGAGAAGACAAGACTAAGGGGTAAACCCTACGCAAATCCAGAGTGGAGTCCCTATGGTGGTTGGATGGCGCCTTGCAACCTCCTCCCAGCAACTCCTGCAGCCAATCTGGTGCCAGATGTCTTGCTCTGCTTTCCTTTGGACCACATCAGTGAGGCCAAGAAGGGGATCTTGTTGTCTGGGCAGCCCAGGACCTCCACACACACTGCCCAGACTTGCACTCCAGGGAGGTCACTTTGGTGCTGCTAATGCAGCAGTTTGAGTTTCCACCTGGAGGTGCACTCTATTGTCTCTCAAGACAGATGGATTCCATCAACAACTACACAAGTTGTTGTGTTTAGTTGTTTAGTCGTGTCTGCCTCTTCGTGACCCCATGGACCAGAGCACGCCAGGCACTCCTGTCTTCCACTGCCTCCCACAGTTTGGTCAAACTACACAAGTAGAGATCCCTGAGTTCAAGACACTCTTCTTCTTCTTCTTCGGTGATCACTCGTAGCCGAGTAAGATTGTCTTCCATAAACACGGTCCATAAGTGACTATGGAGGCTAATTCTGGATCCACACATCCTTCCACAGTGGGGACATTGGTTTCCAGGAGGGAGTTGATCACGGTGTGGATTTGCCAAGCGTGCCTTCCTCTTACCACGTTTCTCCCTTGCGTCCTGAGTTTGAATGTCTTCAAAGCCCATGACACCTTTGGTAAAGGCTGTTCTCCAATTGGAGCGCTTGCAGGCCAATGTTTTCCGATTGTCAGTGTTTATACTATATTTTTTAAGATTTGCCTTCAGAGAGTCTTTAAACCTCTTTTGTTGACCACCAGCATTACGCTTTCCATTTTTAAGTTTGGAATAGAGTAGTTGCTTTGCAAGACGATAAACAGGCATCTGCACTCTGGTGGCATTGAAGCTACAGTGAGTGTTCTTCCTCCTCTTCAGCCTCCAAAGCCATTGCGGAGGTTTATGCCAAGCCAGGGAAGAGGAACCTGTGGCCTTCTAGATGTTGCTGGGTCTCCACTGCCCATCATCCCTGACCATGATAGCTGGAGATGATGGGAATGGTAGTCCAGCAGTACAAAACGGCCACAGGTTCCTCATCCTTCTGCTAAGCTGGAGAAAGGGAGAAGAACTTGAAGGTATGAATCTTGAGAGGCTCATCTTCTCTTTAGAGCAGACTCCCCAACCCTATGGCCTTCAAGATGTTGCTTTGGGCATCAACTCTCATCAGCCAGCATAGTCAGAACTCTGGTCCAGGGCATCTGGAAGGCACCAGTTTGGGAGAGGTTGTTTTGAAGGCTTCTATGCTACTTTAAGAATTTGATGGAAGTAATTGGGCTTGGAGGATGTGCGCCTGACCTGCACCCAGACATTCCTCGTGTAACAGTGAGTCTTTCATCTACTTCTGCCTAGTACTTGTGTATATATGCACAGATGGTGGAAACTCTCAAAATAACAAGACCCATTCTTGATGGAGGCACATTGCTGGTAATGTTTCCGCAACAGATATGCCTTCCTTTCCTTCTCCCACCCTCTCCCGCTGTCTTTTAATGGAGCCGCCTGAGTCATAGTGGGAACGACCTGACATCCTGCACTCTGCCCATTCATTCACAAAGCCTTTCTGGCTGACTCAGCTGAAATCGCTCAGTTGCAATCGGCCTCACTGCAGGGAGGAGGATGGATTCTGCAACACTGAAACTGGCAATGTGGGAGAATCTTGGTGAGAGTCGCTTTTTCACCTCCACAACTTCAAAGGAAGCAATGATTCTCATGTGCTGTCAGATCAGCAAGGTGCTTGAAGCTGGGTCACAGAATGTGATGTACGAGGTGGACCCAGGTTTCCTAGGAGTAAGGGCTCCTTCAGGATTGCTTTCACCACTATGGGGGAAAGGAAGGATCCCTGGTCAACCCCATTCTATGGGCCCACAGTTCAAGGGGCTATGGAAGGTTGAAGATTCAGTTCCAGGCATCACCAATTAAAAGAGCACCGCTGCACTCATGTTCTGACTTTTGGGAATGCAGGGTTAAAACCATAGAAGGCTGGGGGGATTCAATTTTTTAGGTTGTAATCTTAAAGATTGTTGTTGTTGTTTAGTCGTTTAGTCGTGTCCGACTCTTCGTGACCCCATGGACCAGAGCACGCCAGGCACTCCTGTCTTCCACTGCCTCCCGCAGTTTGGTCAAACTCATGCTGGTAGCTTCGAGAACGCTATCCAACCATCTCATCCTCTGCCGTCCCCTTCTCCTTGTGCCCCCCATCTTTCCCAACATCAGGGTCTTTTCCAGGGAGTCTTCTCTTCTCATGAGGTGGCCAAAGTATTGGAGCCTCAGCTTCAGGACCTGTCCTTCCAGTGAGCACTCAGGGCTGATTTCCTTCAGAATGGATAGGTTTGATCTTCTTGCAGTCCATGGGACTCTCAAGAAGATCAAACCTATCCATCTTAAAGCTACTTACCTTGAACTAATCCCTGGCTGGATGCACTGGATGCAACCTTCTGGGAATATTCCCCCATAAGACTGAAGAAATGTATGCACATTGCTGTCAATGAGAGTACCCTCAGAAGGTGATGGAGGTTTTTAAGCAAAGGTTGGATGGCCACCTGTCATGTATGATCTAGCTGAGATTCCTGCATTGCAGGGGGTTGGACTAGATGACCCTTGGAGCCCCTTCCAACGCTACAGTTCTGTGATTTATGAAACACAGCCACCCTTCAACATCCACTCTTCTCCAAATTGTGCAGTGCAGTTCTGCATCCGATTAAAATGCACACACTAGTGTACAGTGCATCTATTGGCGAAATTTACATAAAAATGCATCATATTAGGGGGGAATGAAAATGTCTCTATTGGACAAAACCTGAAGGCAAAAAAAGGGGTATCTGCTGGAAGAGAGTCACACCAAAATGCTGCTGAATTTTCATGAGGACTTAATTTATTGTTATTGTTATTTTACTGCAAACTGATGTGAAAACGTGGAAAACTGAATTGAAGATTGGGGATAAAAGATGAGAACGGGAGAGAAAACAAAACTGAGAGATTTTCCCCATCCTTAATCCACACTTATGCAGAACCTGAATGCACAAGTCTTGGAGTTAATTATTGAAGGATTTGAAATTGCAGACATTCATACTGGTCGTCGTTTGCATCCCAAACACAAACGGGGAAGGATGGAGGGAGGGAGAGGGAGGGAGGGAAAGAGAGAGTTGTAGCGGCGTGCCAAGCTGCTGGGCTGTGTGATAGCATTCCTCTACATATACAGCCTGAACCTCTGGGAAGCACATCAGACAACCTGCCAGATTTCATGAATCACACAGCAGAGGCTATTTTGTGGCCAAATGCCATCCTTACGCTAGCGTGACAAGCATCCAGAGAGGAAAGATGGCAGTTGAAAGGCTGGTTATTTTTTCTCCCCCTCTCTCATTTCCAGCACACTTTGGGCTCGCTTGGCTTGAGTCTTCTGGAGCAGCTGGCGCCATTATCTGGTGCCCCTGCTCCTTGATTCTGGCAGGGTTTGGGTCCACATTGTGTGGTTTCATCTGTGGGCAGCCCAGCGCGCAGGACGCCTGCCTGCCTGCCTGCAGTGGGAGTTGGACCAGAGAGCTCTGTGTCCCTTTCAGCTCTCTTGATTCCATGCCCAGGATAGGCGAGGGACTATCCTGCGATGGCAGGAACTGAGCTCATCTGCCCATCTCTAACAGATGCCTGTCCAGCAATTAATCTGGAATGAAATTTTGTGGCACCCCAAAGCAGCTTGCTCCTTTGCTGGTCTACCCAACACAAATGTAAGACAGAGAGCGGTAAGGTGGACCTGGGATGCAAAGAATTCAATAAGGAAATAAACCTAGATTCTTTCTGCATCAGGATTTCTTTAGCTCGTTCAATAGGACCTAAATACGTCCAAATTACAAAAAATGTCAAGTCCTCATCGGAATGAGATGCTTCAATAAGATGCTAGAGGAGCATCTGTTACATTGTTCCTGATCCTAGATCGGTGCTCTGATATTCTTACTTTGATAGGTCTGAGAGTTTATTTTCTTATTGAATTCTTTGCATCCCTCAGGTTTGAATACTGAAAATGATTATAGTTGCTTTTTGTGAATGTGTACTAATGTTTATATGTAGAACACCTGAGCATGGGCTAAGTTTGTTTTACCTCTGTGGGCCAAGTGGATTACTTTGAAAAACAAATTTTGTATCTGTGGACTGCTATTACTTTAGATCTGAAAATTAATTGCATTTATGTATGAGTTTACATGTATAACATCTGAGCATGGATTGCTTTACTTCTGTTGTGTCATATGGGTCACTTTAAGAAAGAAATTTTGTATCTGTGGATTGCCAACACCTGTTACTCAAACCAATATTGTGCTTGTCCATATAATTCTGCTTTGTAACAGTCACTGCTTACTGCAACCACTACTATGCTATAAGATCCACTATCCTGTAATATTATATGGTATGTACAGTTGTTTATGGTTTTTTACATTAACTTTGCTGTAAAAATGTGTGAGGTTATGATATTGTATTTGTTATGTACTGAGTTGAATAGGATCCAAAATGAAGCAGTCTGATTGGTCCTAGAACAATAGGATTCAGAATGCAGCAGTCTGATTGGTCCCAGAACAATGCAGCAGTATGATTGGTCCGCAGGAGCCACCCAATCCAGCTCCAGGTGGAAGTGAATCCACAACCCGATTGGCCTACAGGAGAACCCCGGAATTAGCCAATCACGTGCAGCCCATTGTGTAAATAATGTATATAAAGCAGATATTGTGGGGGAACTTCCATTCCTCCTCACCACTATGAGCTGAATAAAGAGCATGAAATCCACTCTCGACTCCGAGTATATTTCAGTATTTATTTGCATTACTTTGAACCTGTTCTATTGATGAAGCCTAGGATGGCGAAACAAGGCTAATATTCCGGAAATCCTTGTCTGAGACTCTGTGAAAGGATTCTGTGGAACTGTAACAACCCTTCATGTGGATTATTGGACTCTTTCAAACAGACAGGTGGAATAGATACTTATACATGTATGGACCTTATGCATGAACTGACTAGAGAATGAACTGATCCACTGGGTCTTCTGCTTTTTTCGTTGAACTTTATGAGACTTCTGTTGAAATCTACAAATTGATACAATGAATAGTATACCCTATTTATTCAAAAGTACGTTCCACGTAACCATAGGTTTGTTGTTGTTTTAGGTATACAAACTATTCATTGGTTTTACTTATTTTGTAAAAATGATATACCACCTCAAATCGGTTTACAAAAAGAATGAAACAATGACATTCCAAGCAGGATAGCTCAGTCGGTAGAGACTCTTAATCACAGGGTTATGGGTTTGAGCCCCAGGTTGGGCAAATAGAATCCTGCATTGCAGGAGGTTGGACTAGATGACTGCCAGGGTCCCTTTCCAATGCTGCAATTTTATGATTCTATAATTAAGATTTAAAAACAACAATTGGAAACCTTCAAAAAAAATAGCCAAAAGCAACAATAAGCTAAAAACCAGATCAACACATGTCAACGTTCTTCATATCCAGATGTTGTTTAGTCGTTTACTCGTGTTCGACTCTTCGTGACCCCATGGACCAGAGCAAGCCAGGCACTCCTGTTTTCCACTGCCTCCCACAGTTTGGTCAAACTCATGCTGGTAGCTTCGAGAACACTGTCCAACCATCTCGTCCTCTGTTGTCCCCTTCTCCTTGTGCCCTCCATCTTTCCCAACATCAGGGTCTTTTTCAGGGAGTCTTCTCTTCTCATGAGGTGGCCAAAGTATTGGAGCCTCAGCTTCACGATCCAGTGAGCACTCAGGGCTGATTTCCTTCAGAATGGATAGGTTTGATCTTCTTGCAGTCCATGGGACTCTCAAGAGTCTCCTCCAGCACCATTATTCAAAAGCATCAATTCTTCGACGGTCAGCCTTCTTTATGGTCCAGCTCTCACTTCCATACATCACTACTGGGAAAACCATAGCTTTAACTATACTGACCTTTGTTGGCAAGGTGATGTCTCTGCTTTTTAAGATGCTCTCTAGGTTTGTCATTGCTCATATCCAGATAGGCCTGCCTAAACAAAAATGTTGATGAAAGGAGTACAGTCGAGGCATCTGCCTGAGGTCAACAGGCAGGGAGTTCCAAAGTTCCACATTAAAATATTGTGTGTGTGGTTTTTTGTTTGTTTTTTACAAATGCAGAATGAGTATTATATGACACTTGCAACAGTGCCAGTTCCACAGATCAGAGCAGCCAAGCGCACATCCATTGGGTATGGCTTCCTCACCTTATCCCCATTTCACATGTAAAAGCAATTTCACACACACACACACACACACACACATCCAATACAGGTGCAGGCTGGGATAGAGATCTCCACTTAAAATCATGGGTGGAAAGGCAAATTCTCTCACAGGCGCTGAAAAGACAATAGATAAGGTGTCTGCCTGATGTGCAATGGGAGTTCCAAAGGGCAGCTGCCACCACACCTGAGGAGAAGTTCCCATATAGTATGAAACGAACCTCCAAATGAGATAGTATCTGCTGGAATCCTTCTCCTGCAGAGAGCAGGGATCAGTCTGGCATACCAGGGGCAAGACAATCTTTTACTAGATGCAGTTGGGGTCAGGCACTGTCTCTCAGCTTAACCCACCTCTTGGCGTAGGGGGAAGATGAGTAGGGAGGAAGAGACAGTAGAAAATTTTGAATAAGTAAGGCTATTTTTTGCGATGTGAATCTGTGCTCCAAATGCCTGGCTGCAGTCCCAGGTTTAGGGTGGCATGGCTGGTTCCTCCGCACAGGGTGCTGAACTGAGGGGGAGCAAAATAAGAAGAAGTAAATAAGGAGTTATTGTGAAAATAAAAAATATTTAAGAAGGGGGGTGCCTAATTTGGTCATTGCTCAGAGTGCCACATGCCAAAGTCTGCCCTTGCTGACTGGCATGGGTCCCTGAACTCTGATAAAAACTAGACTATTTCACAAAGGTAAACTGTTCATTTGTTTCTCTGTCCACTTTTGCCTTTAGCCCCGCTCACTTGGGATGTTTCTGAGAACAGAATGTGGCCCTCAGTTTGAAAAGGTTTCCTTGCCTCTGGAGCAGATGGACTTTTTCAGTCCATTCCAGCATGAGTCTTATATTTTTAGTTCATTTTGTCTCATTTATTAAGTATTTGCCCAAGGAGCAAACACATACACTCCAACATTTCTACAATAAAAATAGGGACATCCTACCATACTCTCCAATGCGGGTGGCGCTGTGGGTTAAACCACAGAGCCTAGGACTTGCCGATCAGAAGGTCGGCGGTTCGAATCCCCATGACGGGGTGAGTTCCTGTTGCTCGGTCCCTGCTCCTGCCAACCTAGCAGTTCAAAAGCACATCAAAGTGCAAGTAGATAAATAGGTACCGCTCCGGTGGGAAGGTAAACGGCGTTTCCGTGCACTACTTTGGTTCGCCAGAAGCGGCTTAGTCATGATGGCCACATGACCCGGAAGCTGTACGCCGGCTCCCTTGGCCAATAAAGCGAGATGAGTGCCGCAACCCCAGAGTCGGCCACGATTGGACCTAATGGTCAGGGGTCCCTTTACCTTTATTCTATTATTATTATTATCAGCCATTCTGGGCAGCTTCCAAAATATATAAAAGCATAATAAAGCATTAAACATTTAAAAAAACAACTTCTCTATGCAGGGGTGCCTACAGATGTCTTCTAAAAGGTAAAGGACCCCTGGATGGTTAAGTCCAGTCAAAGGCGACTTACGGGATTTCAGTGGTCATCTTGTTTTCAAGCCGAGGAAGCCGGCGTTTGTCCACAGACAGCTTTCCAGGTCATGGGGCCAGCATGACTAAACCGCTTCTGGTGCAATGGAACACCATGACGGAAACCAGAGCGCACGGAAACACCGTTTACCTTCCTGCCACAGCAGTACCTATTTATCTACTTGCACTTTGATGTGCTTTCAAACTGCTAGGTTGGCAGGAGCTGGGACAGAGCAACAGGAGCTCACCCCGTTGTGCAGATTCGAACTGCCAACCTTCTGATCGGCAAGCCCAAGAGGCTCAGTGGTTTAGACCACAGCACCACCCATATAACTACTTATCTCTTTGACTCAGGGGTTTGCATAACTTGATACCCTCCAATATTTTTCCAAGGAAGACAGAGACATCCTACCATACCCTCCAACAGAGCCTAGGACTTGCCAATCAGAAGGTTGGCGGTTCAAATCCCTGCGAAGGGGTGAGCTCCCATTGGTCGGTCCCTGCTCCTGCCAACCTAGCAGTTCAAAAGCACGTCAAAGTGCAAGTAGATAAATAGGTACCGCTCCAGCGGGAAGGTAAACAGCATTTCCGTGCACTGCTCTGGTTCGCCAGAAGTGGCTTAGTCATGCTGGCCACATGACCCGGAAGCTGTACGCCGGCTCCCTCGGCCAATAAAGCGAGATGAGTGCCGCAACCCCAGAGTCGGCCACGACTGGACCTAATGGTCAGGGGTCCCTTTACCTTTAAGGAAAAGCTGGACATTGCAGGATTAAATCAGAAACCAGGCGTAGCTTCTGTAAATCTGGGGCTGTCCCTGGAAAATAGGGAGACTTGGAGTTCTGCAATCACAGCCTCCCTTCACCAAGGCTGTGAAGCTGGAGCAGGCAGCATCTCCAGAAGACACCCTTAACATCCCCGGAAGAAGAACGATATGAATATGATCGATAAAAAGCATAAATCAAAACCCTGTTTTAGGCTCAAAGCCTGTGCCCACAAGGCCAGCACTCACCATCTTCGACTCACACATCCTAACTATAGCAAAGATTAGTGGAAACCCCCAGGCAGTTCTCCTTTATTTTTTACAATCCCCACTGTATAGTAACCCTCAATGCTTATTATGAAATATGATGATTTAAGTGACTACCGCGGTCCATGAAAAATGACCCCAATAAATGGCTTCGTGGAAACGAGATGCAGTAAATTAGCATGTTCCTTAACGCAATCACTCGGGTTCTCTGTTGTACATTAGCCTAAATGCGCTTAAATGGACAGTTCGCCATCCTATACATAAAATCTTTAAATTATTACTCCCCTAGAAAAGGGCCGTTGCTAAAAAGGCTGAGCTTCCTGCGCTTCATCACTTATGCAAATGAAAGGGAAATAATTCTTTTTTTGAAAAAAAAGAATTACTGTTACTTTTAGACAAAGTACAAATAAGCTTTTCATTGCATATTAATGAATTGCTAATGCTGCAGGTCTTCTGTGCGCATTTTTATGCAGAATATAGCCGTGCTGTTTGTGCAGTTGTGCGTAAGATAAACTTGCTCGCTCTCCTTGCACCCTCTATTTCTGCACCCCCATTTTCTGCTTAACATCCTCAGATACTTGACACTGAAAGCCAGGTTGCTAAAGGAGAAGACCATGCTGAAAGATAAATCAGGAAAAAAACAGGTCAAATGAGAACAGGGTCCTAAGTATTTTTATTTTTTTAATGATAAAACTACAGACTAGAAAACAGATTTCTGGATTTGGGAACCAAAATGCTAAGATAGCAAGGTATATTAATGGCCTTGGTTGTTTGGTTATTGACTGGATCTTAAGCTTCAATTGGTCCAAAATGCAGCCGCCAGATTTCTGGCTGTGGTTCCATTTAGATCTCATAAAACCAGAGCAGCGCACAGAAACGCCGTTTACCTTCCTGCTGGAGCGGTACCTATTTATCTACTTGCACTTTGAGGTGCTTTCAAACTGCTAGGTGGGCAGGAGCAGGGAACGAGCAACGGGAGCTCACCCCGTCGCGGGGATTTGAACCGCTGACCTTCTGATCAGCAAGTCCTAGGCTCTGTGGTTTAACCACAGTGCCACCCGCATCCCTCAAGTTGCTCATATCAGTGTTTAAAACATAAATGACTCAGGCTTCAGCTTTCTGAAACATGGCCTCCTTCACTACATTCTAGATTCAGGTAGGTGGCCGTGTTGGTCTGACACAGACTCTCTCAGGCACTAAGATCTGCAGAGCAGGGCACTTGGTAGTTCTTCCACCTTCATAACCTCAGGATACAGTGGCCTGGGAGAGGGCCTTCTCTGTGGCGGCCCCTAGGTTGCAGGACACCCTCCCCACAAAATGCATCTGGCACCTTCATTGTAGATCTTTCAGCAGACACTGAAGACATGCTTCTTCACCCTGACTTTTGACAGTTGGGGTGTATTTTTTTAAGACTGTACTTCTATGGTTGTAAGTTGTTTCAAACTCTTTGCAATCCCAGACACTGAGATCCAGTGCCGAGGGCCTTCTGGCGGTTCCCTCATTGCAAGAAGTGAGGTTACAGGGAACCAGACAGAGGGCCTTCTCTGTAGCAGTGCCCGCCCTGTGGAACACCCTCCCTTCAGATGTGAAGGAAATAAGCAGCTATCTTCTCTTTAAAAGACATCTGAAGGCAGTCCTGTTTAGGGAAGTTTTTAATATTTAATGCTGTATTGTTTTTAACACTTGATTGGAAGCCGCCCAGAGTGGCTGGGGAAACCAGATGGGTGGGGTATAAAAAATAAATTATTATTATTATTATATTATTGTCATATAAAGTTGTAACCTGCTCTGGGACCTTAGGCTGAAAGGCAGGCAATTAACAACAACAGTAATTATTGCACATGCTATTTTTCTAGAAAAAGCAGTGCCGGAACTCACCACGAACGCCTTCTTCCCTTGTTCTCTTATAATGGAAATGGCGCCCACCTGAGAGGTGCCAAAAATGAGTTCCAGTGAGTTCCGGCTGAAAAAAGAATAAAGCCCTGCACATGACCCCAATCTCTGAGCAGTGTGTGGATCCAGGGGTTCCACAATTCAGTTTCCTTGAATTGAGGGACAGTGGAGACTGTAGTGTCTTTAGGATATATGGTTTATTTACACATATGTACAACCTGAGCCTACAATAGAGGGGTCCGCAGTATTGGCCACACAGAAAGACCTGCTTCTCGCATAGTCGCAGCCTTGGATTCCAGCAGAAGTCAAGCACGGCTCTCACTCTCTGGCTCCTTCCTCCTTCTAGCCCAGCTCTCTCTATTGTCCCTCTCACCAGGTGGTGAGAGAGGTGGGCCTACCCATTTCCTCTCTGGCACAGAGCAGCTTCCTTTGTCAGGCAAACCATACTTAAGTGGCAACAAGGTCCCTTGCCTGACTTATTCAGCAATGGAATCCCCTATCCCCTGCGGAGGACCTTAAGGTCCACAAATGACAACACTTTGAAGGTCCCAAGTCGCAAGGTGGTTAGATTGGTCTCAACTAGGGCCAGGGCCTTTTCACTACTGGCCCCCGTATAATGCTCTGTCACAAGAGACTAGGGCTCTGTGGGACTTGACATCTTTCCACAGGGCCTGTAAGACAGAGCTGCAAGACAGACCCGGGGAGGGCAGTGTATAAATATATCATCATCATCATCATCATCATCATCATCAGATATTAACCTTTTCTGGATCCAGGACCCTGAGAATTACAAGGATCTCAGGCATCGTGCAGGCTGCCCCTCAAACTCACAACATAATAAATGATGTATTTTATTTCATAAAATTTATACACTGCTTGTTAAAAAAATCACAAAGCAGTTTGCTAAAGGTAAAACAGTAAAATCAAGAAATATTTACAACCCTGATTTAAAACTACTTCAGTGTTCTAATCATCTGGGTAGGCTTGTCTAAACCAGAATGTAAAGGCAGCTGCTTGATCTCAATGGGTGGGGTGTTCATAAGTGTACGTGCTGCCAGGTCATCTCATAGGCAATACTATCCCAACTCTCCTGCAGCCATCAGCATTGGGAGTTTAGGGAGTGCATTCAACTAAATTGTACTCAGAGTAGACCCATTGTAGGTAATAAATATGACTAACTTAGGTTCATAGATTTCAATGGGCCTGCCTTAGGTGGTTGCAACAACATTTTAGACCCACTGAAATTAATAGGCCTAAGATAGTCATGCCCACTGATTTCAATGATTAATAATAATATTCATTCATTCATTTATTCATTCATACCCTGCCCATCTGGCTGGGTCTTCCCAGCCACTCTGGGCAGCTCCCAACAGAAGATTAAAAACACGATAAAACATCAAACATTTAAAAACTTCCCTAAATAGGGCTGCCTTCAGATGTCTTCTAAAAGTCAGATAGTTGTTTATTTCCTTGACACCTGATGGGAGGACGTTCCACAAGGCGGGCACCACTACAGAGAAGGCCCACTGCCTGGTTCCCTGTAACCTCACTTCTCGCAGGGAGGGAACTGCCAGAAGGCCCTCAGAGCTGGACCTCAGTGCCCAGGCTGAACGATGGAGGTGGAGACGCTCCTTCTGATTTCAATGAGTCTACTATAAGTATGACTACTGCTGGATACAACCCATTTTTCCCAATTTATTTCTTTCAGTGGGACTCTTTGGGGTAAACAGTGTTGGAGATGCAGCCTCTGTGAGCAGGACTGAATGTGTTGGGCTTGGATTTTCACCTTGACTGCCTGTGAACCAAACCACATATTTACCTTTGATCGTAAACAACTTCGGAGCTATTATAATACACTGAGTAAATAATCTGCGTGGTTCCTAAACACATCACACAGAAATGTTCCATTGCATAATTCATGGAGGGCTGCCCCGGGAGCTATATCTGCAGCCTCTTAGTTGCCTAATGGGCTTATCCTTCTGTAGACTTAGAGCTCTTCCAAGACATTTCCAAGGCCTTCTGCCCTCAACCTCCCATGTGCTACAACAGAAAGGTCTTTGTGCTCTGGTCCAGCAAACAGTTTGAAAAGAAATTAGGAAGCTCTGCTGCTAAAACCAGGCCAGTCTCAGCCTGCATGGATGGTAGACGGCTTCAGAGCCTCTCTGAGCTCTGTGGAGGAGAAGCGAGTAAGGAACAGAATAGTCCCAGGTTTGATCCCCAGTATCTCCAGGTAGGGAAGGGACACAGGTGGCGCTGTGGCTTAAACCACAGAGCCTAGGACTTGCTGATCAGAAGGTTGGCAGTTTGAATCCCCGCGATGGGGTGAGCTCCCATTGTTTGGTCCCTGTTCCTGCCAACCTAGCAGTTCGAAAGCACGTCAATGTGCAAATAGATAAATAGGTACTGCTCCGGTGGGAAGGTAAACGGCGTTTCCGTGCACTGCTCTGGTTCGCCAGAAGCGGCTTAGTCATGCTGGCCACATGACCCGGAAGCTGTATGCCGGCTCCCTCGGCCAATAAAGCGAGATGAGCGCCGCAACCCCAGAGTCAGTCACGACTGGACCTAATGGTCAGGGGTCCCTTTACCTTTAACTTTATCTCCAGGTAGGGCTGGAGGAAAACCTGTCTGAAAACCCAGAAAGCTGCTTCTGCTAGTCAGTATAGACCATGGGTAGGCAAACTAAGACCCGGGGGCCAGATCTGGCCCAATTGCCTTCTAAATCCGGCCTGCAGACGGTCTGGGAATCAGCATGTTTTTCCATGAGTAGAATGTGTCCTTTTATTTAAAATGCATCTGGGTTATTTGTGGGGCCTGCCTGGTGTTTTTACATGAGCAGAATGTGTGCTTTTATTTAAAATGCACCTCTGGGTTATTTGTGGGGCATAGGAATTCGTTCATTATTATTATTATTTTCCAAAATATAGTCTGCCCCCCCCACAAGATCTGAGGAACAGCGGACCAGCCCCCTGCTGAAGAAGTTTGCTGACCCCTGGTATAGACAGCCAAGAGTCCCAGGTGGTTATAAGGCAACTTCCTACGTTCAGAAACTCTGGTCCTAAACCTCCGCTTCCTTGCAGGATATCTTCAGGACAAGGAAAGGCTGAGGAGTAAACACTACACAAATCTGGAGTGGAGCCCTGAAGACAGTTGGATGGTGCCTTGCACACCTCCTTCCAGCAACTTCTGCAGCCCAGCTGATGCCAGACATATTGCTCTGCTTTCTTTGGACCACAGCAGCAAGGTGTCAGGAGTATGTGCAGGAGCCAGGCCCTGTGACCAGTAGGACTTTGCAGGACTGGGGCCTTCCTAAGTTTGTCCTGGGGAGGCAAGGTGTGGCCGCACAGGTGAGGCCGATTGGTAACTCACAGCACCTGGTGGCAAGAGCCAGGAAGGGATATAAGGTCAGCATTTCCCTTTGGCTCTTTGCCACAGCAACACGTTTCCTGCCTTGCTGCATTTGGCTCCTTGACTCCTTGCTTCTTGATCCTCGGACCCCTGACTTCTTGACTGTTTGCTTCTTGATCCTCGGACCCCTGACCTCATGAATCCTTGATCCTTGATCCTTGGAGCCCTGACCTTGTGACTCCTTGCTTCTTGATCCTCGGACCCCTGACTTCGTGACTCCTTGCTTCCTGACTCCTGGCTTCTGGACTCCTGTTCCTGCTCCCACCCCACCATCTTGCCCCTGGTCCTGATGTCCCCAGCCAGGACTTTGATCGCCCGTGAACCGGACTGTGACACAAGGCTGAGAGGGGGCGTGTTGCTGTCTGGGCAGCCCAGGACCTCCATACACATTGCCCTGGATTGCGCCACAGAGAAGTCACTTCAGTGCTGCTAATACAGTGGTGTGACTTCACCCCTGGAGGGGCCTGCCATTGTCTCTCAAGACAGATGGATGCCAGCAATGTTCAGAAGCATGGCAAGTTAAAAAACTACATTCCCCCTTTATCTCCTTTTTAAAAATCAGCCATGTTTAGAATTCCTGGGCATCAAAGCTGACATAGGAAGCTGCCTTATTATGAACCAGAATACTTACTCAATTTCCATATAATAAATTATCATACCATATAAACACATACATTATTTTTTCCCTCCCCCCTCCCCCCCCAAGGACTTCCCTCAGCTCCTCTCCCTGATTTCTCTTCACATATTTTTTCTGCATATTATAAAATTGTACATATCCTTACATATCCAGCCATCATGTTATTAACCAATAAATTTGTGGATGTTTATTCAAAACCTGCCAAGGAGTCCAATTCATTTTGTTGTCTTTTTAAGTAGTTTGTAAAAAGTTCCCATACCTCCTTAAAGTCACAGTTGCCCTTGTCTCGCAATTTGTAAGTCAATTTGGCCAGTTCTGCGTAATTCATCAATTTCTCTTGCCACTGTTCTTTCGTCGGGATGTCCTTATTCTCCCATCCTTGTGCTAACAAGACTCTTGTCACTGTTGTAGCATACATATATACAGTGGTACCTTGGGTTACATACGCTTCAGGTTACAGACTCCGCTAACCCACAAATAGTGCTTCAGGTTAAGAAATTTGCTTCAGGATGAGAAATCGTGCTCCGGCGGCATGACAGCAGCAGGAGGCCCCATTAGCTAAAGTGGTGCTTCAGGTTAAGAACAGTTTCAGGTTAAGTACGGACCTCCGGAACGAACTAAGTACTTAACCCGAGGTACCCCTGTAAGTTCTTTGTTTTCCTTGGCAGGTCTTGTCCTACAATCCCTAACAGAAATGCTTCTGGTTTTTTTTACAAATGTCATTTTAAACATTTTTTTTCAATTCATTGTATATCATTTCCCCAAAATTTTTAAATTCTCTACACTCCCACCACATATGATAAAAGGTCCCTTCTTTTTCTTTACATTTCCAACAAATGTTTGAGCTGGAGGAGATGTCAGGGATTAAACTGTTGGGGAGAGAGAGATTCTTGCTTTCTTCCAAACGTCTCTCTCCGCCATGAACTTTGGGAACTTCTACATGCAAAGCAGATGTTCTGCAACTGAGCCATCATTCTTTCCCTTCCTTCACTGATCTAAGGTAGCCATGTCTGCAGGAGGAGATAGCAAGGGCAAGATGGAAGCCAATGGATTTGGCAAAGCTCTGAGAAGGAGGGTTAATTTGGGAGGCTGCAATATTTCTGCTGAGATTTTAAACTGCATGTGTCGATGGGACTTTCATCCCTTGTTAAGCCTCAAGGTGACTTAAACATTTAGTTATCTGGGAAGAATTTCGACCCAGTTCACATTTAACCTAATTTGCAGTTCCCAAAACAATACACAAACTGAAACACAGCCTTCCTTTGTAATTTACAGTTCTCTGAATTTTGCAGTGCAGTTTTCCAGCCAAGGTGCAAGTACGAAAATGCATGCAATAGTGCATTTATTAGTGAAAATAACAGACAAAAGTGCAACGTATTAAGAAAATGGCTTTGCAAAAATGTGTCCGTTGGGAGAAATACGCTTAGGAATTTTCAATGGGACTTTTTATTTTTAACGCAAACTGATATGGAGAAATGAACTTAAGATCTGAAATATGAGGAACTGAGAGGACCCAAAATTGACAGATTCACCCATCTCTATTTGTAACACTCAGGGAATATTTGTAAAGCTGGATCAGGTAGGATTAAAATTAAATCAATAAACTGATTGAATACAGACACACATTAAACACCGTACACCTGTGCAAAACAACCTGCTTTGGGAGAGAGCAATTCATCTTGACTATACCCAAGTTCAAGCTGTTGAGAACATAATTGTCATTCTGCCCACTCCTTCCTAATTTTTTTCTCCCTCCCCAACTAAAATTTGATGTGGCACCCCTGGGGAAAGAAAGACGAGGCAGCCACAACTGCCAAAGTCTTCATTTGGCTTCCAGTAGGAGGAAATGCGATTGCGGGCGTTCAGAAGTAGGATTTATTCCAGCAATTTCAAAATAATGAATCGCCTGCTGAAGAATTTAATTTGGGCTGCTGTGGATAACACTACGGTGGTTGACTAGTGGTTACTTACTGGTAGTTCTCAAATAGGCCCTGTATTTCTGGCGTATCAATGGGGAGCTAATTAAGAGCGCATCAATATTTAATATTCTGCGCGTTCTCCCTCCTCTCCCGTCCTCCATTTTGGTTTAAAATGCAACTCGATCATAACATTACAATTATGAGTAAATAAATTAAGAAAAATACACACGACCTAAGAGAGTGTGATCTGCAGAATTCAAGCACTGGAGAAAACCAAACAGCAACAAAAGATATATCCAGAACAGTGTAAAACACACAGAACAGTCATCGTTTAGCGCTGAATATTTTTGTGCTTGTAATTAAAATAAACTAATAAAGATTTCAGAGATGCACATGTTTTTAATAGAATGCAGAATTATAATTGGTGACCTATTTTAAGCAATTTAATTTCCCATGACCTGCTTTTCAAATTAGCATAGTAATAGAAGGCTGTTTATTGTGTTTGGGAATAGAATCTACTCCTTCAAAGATACCAATTTGACTATGTGACTCAATTTAAAGGTGGGTTCTTTTATTAAAACGCTCCTAAGATCTTGGGGAAAAAAATATGTAAATGTTTCTTTTTATGGTATCTAATGAGTCTTGAATTTTAGATCAAAGCATAATAATGGCAAGATAAATAATAAAAATAAAATAAAATAAACAAGGACATATTGAGGACCCAGAAGATTGTTGTAAAATGTCTCCAGCTCAGTCACACTGAATTAATTTGAAATCACTTGTACAGACAATCAATTTGAAGAAAAACTCTCTCATGTACCAAATGTGATAACGTTGACTGGAGTTGGAAATCTAGATGGAAAAAGCTGGCGTCTGTTTGCAGAGTCAATGAAAACTGTCTTATACTGACTTGGACCATTTGTCCATATAGTGCAGTATTGTCTGCACTGACTGGCAACAGCTCTCCATGGTTTTGGACAAAGTTCTCTCCCAGCTCTACCTAGAGTAGATGATCGACCACTGAGCTACAGCCCTTCCCCTAGAACGGTGACGTCAAATGTTAGATTTTGAAGATATCTGAAAGGTACTCTCCTAGCTTTGAAGACTTCTGTTCTTACTTCCCTTTCATCCTAGGATGAGTGAAACTGATGCCTGGTGAAGTTGCCTTGTCTTTTCAAGATGTGAGTTTCACTGGTCCTGGTGATACTAGCCAGAAATTCAGCACAGTATTAGTTTAAGGAAGTGGTGAGTTACCTGGTAAATTCTATCTTCTTTGACAGGTGTACAGCAGGACTGGGGGAACCAGCGACCCCCCCCCCGATGTTGTCTGACTACAACTCCTATCATCCCTGACTGGTTGGGGCAGATGGGAGTGCCTTGCCTTGGTGGGGGGGGGTGCCTTGGTGGGGGGCAGCCCTGCAACCCTGAGTTTTGACTCTAGGGGTTGTTGTTGTTTAGTCGTGTCTGACTCTTCGTAACCCCATGCACCAGAGCACGCCAGGCACTTCTGTCTTCCACTGCCTCCCGTAGTTTGGTCATACTCATGTTGGTAGCTTTGAGAACACTGTCCAACCATCTCGTCCTCTGTCGTCCCCTTCTCCTTGTGCCCTCCATCTTTCCCAACATCAGGGGCTTTTCCAGAGAGTCTTCTCTTCTCATGAGGTGGCCAAAGTATTGGAGCCTCAGCTTTAGGATCTGTCCTTCCAGTGAGCACTCAGGGTTGATTTCCTTCAGAATGGAGAGGTTTGATCTTCTTGCAGTCCATGGGACTCTCAGGAGTCTCCTCCAGCACCATAATTCAAAAGCATCAATTCTTTGGCGACCAGCCTTCTTTATGGTCCAGCTCTCACTTCCATACATCACAACTGGGAAAACCATAGCTTTAACTATACGGACCTTTTTTGGCAAGGTGCTGTCTCTGCTTTTTAAGATGCTGTCTAGGTTTGCCATTGCTTTTCTCCCAAGACTCTAGGGGTACGCAGATGATAACCCCTCATTGCAGTTGGTGAACACATGAGTGATAGCATGAGGGGAGGGGCTTGTGGTAAAGACCCCATTTTTTTAACCCACACTACCCCAGAACAATAGAACACCATGGCATTATGGGAAAACTGGCAACTGCAAGAAGCAGGGGCCCATCAGGAGACACCATTCCATGGGCCCCCTCAATCCATGAGCCCATCCTAGATCGCACACTAACTTCAATAATTGTTGTATTTGCTTATTCCTCCCCCC
>JAXCMG010000005.1:3000276-3023329 GCA_034642415.1 Podarcis siculus | reverse complement strand
ATAATAATAATAATAATAATAATAATAATAATAATAATAATAATAATTTTATTTATACACCGCCCTCCCCAGCCAAGACTGGGCTCAGGGCGGCTAACAACCAATAATAAAAACAAGTTGATTAAAATACAACTTTTTTTAAAAAAGATTAAAATACAACATTAAAACATTAAGATGCAGCCTCTTCACAGGAGGAGAAAGGAAAAAAGAAAGAGGGGGAGAAATAGATTCTAAGCCAAAGGCCAAGTGGAACAACTCTGTTTTACAGGCCCTGCGAAAAGAAATCAGATCCCGCAGGGCCCTGGTCTCATGAGGCAGAGCGTTCCACCAGACCGGAGCCAGTGTTGAAAAGGCCCTGGCTCTGGTTGAGGCTAATCTAACTTTCTTAGGGCCTGGGACCTCTAGGGTGCTGCTATTTATGGACCTTAAGGTCCTCCGTGGGGCATACCGGGAGAGATGGTCCTGTAGGTACAAGGGTCCTAGGCAGTGAAGGCCCTTAAAGGTCAAAACTAGCACCTTAAATCTGACCCTGTACTCCACTGGGAGCCAGTGCAGCTGGAAAAGCACTGGGTGAATATGCTTCCATGGCAGAGACCCTGTGAGGATGCATTTCCATACACTTTACTTGACTGGAAAGCTCCATTGCAAAATTCAGAGAAGCGTGAATTTGGAACGATATCTGTGTTTCAGCATGTATGCTGTTTCTGAATGTGTGTTTACAAAACTATTGTACTACCAACTTTACTGTACGCTTGTGAAACATGGACCACTTATAAACTCCATCTCCAACTCCTCAAAAGATTCCATCAACGGTGTCTCCGAAAAAATTTACATATCACTTGGGAAGACAGGCGAACTAATACCAGTGTACTGGATGAAGCAAAGATCACCAATGTCAAAGCAATGATTCTTCAACATCAACTTTGTTGGACTGGTCATGTTGTGCGGATGCCTGATGATCGTCTTCCAAAGCAACTACTCTATTCCAAACTTAAAAATGGAAAGCGTAATGCTGGTAGTCAACAAAAGAGGTTTAAAGACTGTCTCAAAGCAAATCTAAAAAAAATGTAGTATAAACACTGACAACTGGGAAACACTGGCCTGCGAGCGCTCCAGTTGGAGAACAGCCTTTACCAAAGGTGTAATGGGCTTTGAAGACACTCAAACTCAGGACGCAAGAGAGAAATGAGCTAAGAGGAAGGCATGCTTGGCAAACCCTCACCATGATCAACTTCCACCCAGACACCCATGTCCCCACTGTGGAAGGACGTGTGGATCCAGAATTGGCCTCCACAGTCACTTACAGACTCATTGTTAAAACCATGTTTATGGAAGACAATCTTACTCGGCTACAAGGGATCGCCGAAGAAGAAGAAGACTGTTAAATGTGAACTGAGACTAATTTCTCTCCCATCCTGAGTCTTGCCTGTCATCCAAGTTGCTTTTGATCATGTAGGGAGACTATTGCACAAGTGCAGCTAGATTTACATACACAGGGTCCCCTTTCAGTCATCGCACCAAATGCTCAAATGGGACTGGCAAACACAGTGGGGTTTAGGAAGCTGCCTTGCAGTTAGGCCATTGTTGCATCTGGCACAGTGTTGTCTACTCTGACTGGCAGGGTTTCAGGCAGGGTTCTCTCCCACAATCCCTGACCCTTGGCCATGCTGGCAGCAACTAATGGGAGGTTCCCAGTGTGCCCAAGTCATGCAAAATTAGGCAGTCTCTACCTATTGGCTAAGGGACGTGGGTGGCGCTGTGGGTTAAACCGCAGAGCCTAGGTCTTGCCGATCAGAAGGTCGGTGGTTTGAATCCCCATGACGGGGTGAGCTCCCATTGCTCGGTGCCTGCTCCTGCCAACCTAGCAGTTCGAAAGCACGTCAAAGTGCAAGTAGATAAATAGGTACCACTCCGGTGGGAAAGCAAACGGCATTTCCATGTGCTGCTCTGGTTCGCCAGAAGCGGCTTAGTCATGCTGGCCACATGACCCAGAAGCTGTACACCAGCTCCCTTGGCCAATAAAGCGAGATGAGCACTGCAACCCCAGAGTCGGCCACGACTGGACCTAATGGTCAGGGGTCCCTTTACCTTTTCCTATTGGCTAAATTTACCTCGCAGGGTTGTTGTGTCAATAAAATGGGGGTGGGTATCATGTATGCAATCCTTAGCTTCTTGGTAGAGTGTAAATGGGATTCAGATGTGATAAAAATGCACACCAAGTAATTTAAAAAATATATAATTACCAGCCTTAAAATGTGCAGCTTTTCCTTCCTTTCACTACGAGTTAGCTGCTGACTCCTTCTCCGTCTTGCCTCCACGGCTTACCTCAGCAGATTTAATATTTCTGACAGGGAAGTGTTTTGTTGAAAGCTATTGGACTGAGACGGATAGCGTGTCTATAATGCTTCATTCTCTGAAGAACAAGGAGAGCGAAAATGTATTGGATGTTGGCAAATGCAGACCCATTGCCTGCAAACAGGGTGTCCCCGGTGCTAAGAGCTTCCTTGTCTCTGTTTATATATAAATTAATTTATGGATTTTCTTGACAAGACTACAGCTCCCTCCCTTAGGGACCCCGGCTGATATATTACCTGTGAAAGAGGATCACAATTTATTAGGCTGCATATAGAATCAGAGATAGGTGTAGACCGGAATGTTTTGAAATATTACATTATATATGAAATGGCAAAGGGGGAGAGTTAAATTACATGGTTATAATTACTTGGAGTTCAGGTGGCGTCATAAATAATCCATCCTGGATTTGTTCTTAGTGTTTATTATGTCACAGGAGCAATGTAATTAACACTGTAGGTGACCTGGGGGCTGCAAGGTCTATGCCTCCCCCTGTCACCCTTCCACACATGACCCAGGAAAAGAGATGTCAGGGGTACGATGGCATTAAGCACATCCCACCCCCTGAATTAAATGGACTGACACTGAGCAGCCTGAGATTCATGGGTGACAAAAAAATCACACAAACACAACCCAATGGTTTATTGTTTAGGTGCTGCTTTCCACGGTTGCCAAAGCAGCTCACAAGAAACATTGGCTTGGCAATCCAATGCCCCTTCACACCAGGCCCAGGGGGTGGGTGAGAGAGGATCCCATCAGGTCTTCTGAAATATACTCAGAGAAAAGCCATCGGTTTCATGGAGTTTATTTCAGTGTTGTGATAAACACAGTCAGTCATCGGGTGTGTTCCCTCTGGCTGGCCCCTCCCAGACCCAAGCTATATATCCTTTATTCACACCCTAGGTCAAACCTGATAGGCTCGTTCAAACTTCCCTTCTGGAGCCGGATTGGACGGCTCCAACGGCCAATCAGATGCTACATTCTAAAACCCTCCCTGCCTATTATTCTAGGATCCAAAGTCCAGACATAACATCTTCACTGGTGTTGCATCAGAACCCCAGGTGAGCATAACTGGGAGGAGACCAACTTTACCATGCATTCAGCTGCAGCACCCACAGACCTGAGGACTAGCTGACAGGGCATATCCTGTATTCCTGGTTGGAGGAGCCAGGAGAGGGCACAGCACAAAATTGTCTGTGTTGCATCCCCCTCCTCCCCTAGCTTGCCCCTCCTCCTAACCATGCTCCTCCCACAAATGTAGGAGCCTTCCTCCACCCCTAGCAGACTCCAGACATGTTTTGCACCACAAGCCCAAGTCAGAATGATACAATTTGACTTGCTTTGCCTCGCCACAACAATTCAATGTATGGATGCCAGGGGGTGACATTGAGTTGCATATCTGATACCAGCCCTACTCTGAATAAACCCACTGAAATAAATGAACCTGTTAGTCATGCCTATTAATTTCCTTCTTTCTTTTTTTCATGTTCAAGGGTGCTCTTTCCCCACCACATTATATGTGTGTGTGTGTGTGTGTGTGTGTGTGTGTGTGTGTGTGTTGAAAATGATATGTGTGTATGTGTGTGTATACACACATATCATTTTCAACAATTATTAAACATACTTCTATATCTTATGCAATTTTTTTGACTTCAATCAATCACATCTGAAAATTTTCAAATCTTTTCACTTAATTTACATTTCTTACTTTCACTATTACATTTAAATATCATAACTAATGTTTCTCTTCTTTCTCTTCTTTGCAATATTTCATATATTTCTCCTTACAAAACCTCTTGTAGTCCTACTAGCGTAATTTGTTGATTACAGTTGCTCTTCAAATAGTTTGTATATTTCTTGTCACGCCTATTAATGTCAGTGGGTCCACTGACTTTTTTAAAACAACAACAACAAATTTCTCCTGTTTGTGTGGTTATCGGAAGGGGGAGAAAGTTAAACTCTCCGCATTTTACTTAACGAACTTCGTTTTTCTTACATTGCCAATTTTCCAGGCATACAAAGGGAAATTGGGGCGAGCAATTTGCTTAGTTTCTTAAAGTGAATGGTGTGGTTATTTTCTGAATCAGAGGGCAAGTTGCAGCCTCAGATACTCTGTTTTTGGAATTTTAGCAATAGGCACTTTCCTGCAGAAATATTGGAGCAGGACATCTGCATGACCAAAATCTGCAATTCTGAATCTGAAACCTGACTTTTCCAATATTTGAGAGGTTCCACGATACATGTCTTCAGCCTCCTTTGCAACGTGAGAGTGAGCTGGCTGCCAAATCCATTGCTTAATAACTCTCCTTGAAATTTAAGCAGAATGAGGGTCAAACTGTTACGAAAAGGTCACTATGAAAAGAAGATGGAAGCAGCAGTTAAACACACACAGAGTTAGATTTATTTCCCCCAGCATCTTATAGGGTACCATCCCCCCCCCCCCGCAAGTCATTAAAATGGTTTTCTGAAATAAAATGTCTTACATGGGTGGTTAGATGTGTTTTTCACATACCCAAACTGGTGAATGTGTGCTGAAAATTCTAGACTCTTCACAAATTTGCTCTTAGAGGAAGGCAGTTCCAAATGCAAGGAGATAATGGTAGTTCGACTAGTAAACAGAATTATTGTTCACTAAGGGTTGGTTCACACCTGCATTTTTAACACTTCGAGTCTGCAGCAGGAAAATCTTTTTTAGATCTTTTTTTCAATGCATAGCATGCAGGTAACAGGATCTAGGAAGCTGCCCTTTCCCATATTTGTCAAAATATTTAGCACCATGCAAACACTTTCATCCTTCATTGTTCTTGATTGGAAAGAACCCTGTGCCTATATCAGTAAGTACTAACTCTGTGCCCTACAGAGGACAGAAAATTGTTAGGGGTATGAAATTTCAATATAGCGTCACACTTCCGTCGCTGGGCTCTGTTGAAAACAGTTTCTCCATGCGAACCTGGAAGTGACCTCTCCAGACAATGGAATGACTCTTCTTTTCTTATCTCTGCCGCCACGATCTCCTGGGTGATGCAGACGCCATTAGGCAGTTGAATGTGTATCTGTACTTTCCCTCCCTCCTTCCCACCCCCCTCTATGCAGCCCCGGGCGCTGTCAACCCATGCTACATCACTGATCTGCATGGGATTTAGGTGACTGTCTTATGGAAAGAGCATATGCGCTTTGTAAATGGCAAATGGTAAATTATCACCTGTAGCTTATGCAATAATAATAATAATAATAATAATAATAATAATTTTATTATTTATACCTTATACCCATCTGGCTAGGTTTCCCCAGCTACACTGGGTGGCTTCCAACAGAATATAAAAACATAATATTGAGCTCCAGAATTTAAAGATGAATCGATGGGAGTTATTCACCAAGCATTCTGGTGAGGGGGAGCAAGCAAAGCAGGGACATTTTCCTCACCAGACAGCCTTCGATTTCAGAGGCAATTTTCATGCTACAATTAGTGACTTGCTATTTATTCATTTATTCATGTATTCAATTTACACCCCACCCCTTCTCCCGGAGGTTACCTCAGGGTAGCAAAACACACAAGCAATGAAACAATTAAGATATCTAAAAACATCGGGTGGGGAGGGGACCCCACCAAACCCATTCCAATACAAACGCAGAGTGGGGAGGATCTCTACTTTGAAATGCTTGTTGAAAGACGAAGGTCTTCAATAGACACTGAGAAGACAACAGTGATGGCCTATATCTAATATTCAATGGGAGGGGATTCCGAAGGGTTGGTGCTACAACAATATACATGCAGAATGGACCTTCTGACAAGGTGGCCCTAACCTGCAGAGCGCAGTGATTGATGGGTGTCACACACTGTTCTCCCCCTTCACATTTTACCTCACAAACACCCAGTGAGGAAGGTTACGCCACGAGACAGTGACTGGCCCAAGTTCACCCAGAGGTGAACCAAGAGCTGAATGGGGCCCAAGTTCACCCAGAGCTGAATGGGGATTCGAACCCCAGTCTCCGAGGTCTTAGTCCAACACACTAACCAGCGCATTACACAGCTATGGGGCTATATACCCCAGAACAAGCACCTTGATCATAGCCCGGTAGCCTGGGTGCCCTCTAGGTGCCCACCTCAGTGTCCTCATAGTTGATTTGAAGTTACAATGCTCTCCTGGTAGCTGCTTGCTCCAGATGAACCTCAGGGACCCATTACGGCAGTTGAAAATGTGTATCCCTCCTCCTATTTATTTTATTTTATTTTATTTGCAGGCAATGCCGGGTCTGCCTCCTCCTTTTGGTTTCTGCTCAGGCCCCTGCATTTCCTTCTGAGGAGATGTTTTGCCATGACAAAGTAACTGCTGACAAAGTGAATAAACTGACTTCATTTTAATTTTGTTTTGCATTTTCCTTTTGTATATTTTGATCCTAAAATCTTTTTGAGTGTCTTTCTCCCTTTCTCTCCCCCCCCCCCCGCCTTCCCCTTTATGATAATAAAGCAACTGTTTGCGCGGTAGCATGCAATCATTTCTGAATTGGATTTATTTTTGTCTACAGATCCTTCTCCAAAATCTTGATCGCCCTCCCCACTGCTCACCCCCATTTTTTTGTGTCGGCATGGCATCTCTCCAGCAATGTTTTAATATAAAATTTAAAGCACAAAGAAGGGAAAGAGCCTAGGGTGGATGTAAGATCAGCAACGACACTAAATAGGGACAACAGACTCCCCTCTCTCCCTGACAGATGAAAACAGATTATACAGAGCAGGATCATGTCAGCAATAATATGCAAGGTTGAAGCCCGTATGGTGAATTTCCAGCTTCTCCATGACATATTTCTTAATGCTTCTTTTAACAACCCCTCTATTCCCCCAAAATAAGTGTGCAAAGCAATTGTGTGGTTCCCAATGGGTGGTTCTTGGACCACAGGGAGTCTGCAGAACCCACCCAGGTGGTCTGTGGCACCATTCAAATAACAAAAACTACCACAGAGATATCAAATTTTTTCAAAAGTAGGGGGTCTATAGCTTGGTCTTTGAAAAACAGGGTGTGTGCAGTACTTAGCTAATTGGGAACCACTGGTTTAAATCATCACAGGATGGAACATGCTAAAAACATATTTGTTGTTGTCGTTTACCATAAGTTACAAGGACAGGTTAACAACAACTCTGGTTGGCTCTCACATATGTTCACTTCATCAAATCTGGCCCTCTTTGAAAAAAGTTTGGGCACCCTTGGGTTACAACAACTGAAAACGTCACTGATATTAAATAATAATATTAAAAACAATGCAAAACAAGATTACAAAAAATAAGTTGGGTCCTGAAAACTGGATATGCCGTTGCAAGCCAGATACCTACAATTAAAATGACCCAATATTCACTTATGTATTTATTTGATTTATTTCAATTGGGCACAGAAACAGATTGGCAGCCAGTGCAGTTGGGCCAGGATTGGTGTTATATGCTCAAACCGCCTTGTCTCAGTGAGCAGGAGTGGATTTTCACATGACTAGGAGCGGCCTCCAAGACCACATAACACAAAAGATCTACACTGGCTCCCAGTACGTTTCTGAGCACAATTGAAAGTGCTGACCTTTAAAGCCCTAAACGGCCTCAGTCCAGTATACCTGAAGGAGTGTCTCCTCCCCCATCGTTCAGCCTGGACACTGAGGTCCAGCGTTCCCTCACGGTGAGAAGTAAGGTTACAGGGAACCAGGCAGAGGGCCTTCTCGGTAGTGGCACCCGCCCTGTGGAACGCCCTCCCACCAGATGTCAAAGAGAAGAACAACTACCAGACTTTTAGAAGACATCTGAAGGCAGCCCTGTTTAGGCAAGCTTTTAATGTTTAATAGAATATTGTATTTTAATACTTTGTAGGAAGCCGCCCAGAGTGGCTGGGGAAACCCAGCCAGATGGGCGGGGTATAAATAACAAATTGTTGTTGTTGTTGTTGTTGTTGTTGTTGTTGTTGTTGTTGTTGTTGTTGTTGTTATTTTCCAGTGGAATCATTGCTGAGGGCGCATACCAGCCTTTCCCAAGCAGGTGCCCCCAGGTGCTTTGAGCTGTAACTTCCCAGCAGAATGTGCTGGCAGGGGTTGATGGGAAGGCTGGTGAACACACCCATGCCACATTCCACAAACAAGTTTTGCAAGGTTGTTTCAAAAACCTGCCAGACCTTTTCGTCCAGAGGCACTGGTGGGATTAAAACAAAAAACAAAACCACACCAACGTATATGTTGCACCATGGGAAATGAAGTCCCTTGTGGAGGTGATGGTCCGCTTGTGTTGAGGCAAACCTCACACCAGGCATGCAACAGTGTGCCAAGGAGCTTTGCGCACGTGCTCCTTGACCTTTTGCCTTCTTGGCTAGCAAACAGGGTTTTCCCCCTGACCGTTTGTCCTCTCGCAGATTTGGTTACTAGACATAACATGTTGGAGACATAACATGCTGGAGCATGACCGGGGACGCAGATGCAACCAAGTATTGGGGAACATTTTAGGGAAACACCTGCTAACACGTGTATTTGCTAATGCTGGAAATGCACTTAGATGGAAATATGTCATGTTCAGAGTGGTTTGACTACTGTTTCCAATTGTTGACTTCTAATAAAAGGAGCCTCTGCAGAGCTAGTCGGCAGCTTGCTTGGAGCATGCTTGCCAACGTAATTCTGCACAGCTCACTTGCATTCAACCTCCCGTTGTCCTCGTTATTCCCACAGTCCCTCTCAACAGTGGCGAAGCTTCATGCTCCGGCACCGGGGGGGGAGCAGGCAGAGGCAGGGGTGGTGCACATCCCGGGGGCATGGCATGCCGTCTGCGGGGGCATGGCACCCAGCGAGGGCAGGGAGAGCTGCCGCGATGGCACCCCACTGGGATTGCGCTGCCGGGGGCGGTGTGCTCCCCCCGCACTCCTCTTCCTCTGACAGTGCCTCTAAACACTTAAAAACGACTGCTTGTTTCCAGCTTCAACTTGCGCTATCAGCTTCCCTTCTGAACAGTGCCGAGTGGTGAAATTTTTCACAGGGGAACAGTTAGGGCCAGAAATACCAGCTTGCGAGGGCGGATGTGCAGTGTGTCTGTGTGAAATGATGCACACATGAACATTGCACCTCTCTCCCTAAGCCGGGCAGAAGCTAACTGGGCTTTGGGAAAGAAGTGTTAGGCCTGTGGCAGGATGCTATAGAGTTCTCCTTCCTCCTTCCCCAAGCCAGACAGGAGCATCGTGCCTCCCTCCCTAAGCTGGGTAGAAGCTTCCCACGGTTGGGGAAGGGGGTGCCAGGGGAACATTCAGGGAACTAGCCTAGCCTCCTTAGTCTACTGACCGCACACCACTGCTTCTGAAAGATGGCAGCTTTCATTTTTAGCACTTGCAAAAATCGCACTTTGAAAGATCTGCTGCACCAAGAAAAACCTTCTCCTGGCCCCCTCCCTCCAAAAAGCTCCAGCAACTGTAGGAGATGATACCCCGTACCCCCCCAATAGAATAAGTAATACCCTGGTCTGATCATCATTGTCAGCACCACTGTTCAACAAAGTAACATCTTTCCCCGGATAAAGCTGGCAAATGTTATCCTTTGGCGATAGGAATCCTTCAGGGAAAGCCCCTATTCACAATCTTTCTAAAGCTCCCTTAATTGTTCCAGTTGCTGGAAATTTTAAACAGGTTCCTTCTCCCCCTCCCTCCTCCCCACCGCCACTCCAGCTGCTTTGCCAAGTTGCACTAAGCCCCCTTTGTCAAGCAAATGTGCCAAGCAAAGGCACAGAGAGATAAGCACAGCTGAGGGAATTGCTTGAACTCGCCTGCCTGGAGATGGTTCCACTGTGCCGGAGTGCGCTTGTCTTTCTGTTCGGCTGCAACTTTTGGCATGGATCAGCATTGCTTCGACAAGGCCTCTTTCACCCAGAGATCTCGGCACGCGCTTATGGGCACAAAACGGGAATTGGGAGCTCCCCAGTTCCAGTTTTGATCCCTTCAGGGGTGGGGTGGTGGTGGGGTTGTTGGCAAGGCTCCTGGCTGTATTCTGGCTCAAGGGGCTGTTCCCAAACAACCACAGTATCCACAGGAAGATGCAGATGAGTTAAAGCGTTTATTAATCCAAAAGGGCTCAACACCTTTGTACGCACCCTGGAAATGATTTCTTTCAGCTTCTGCCTTCTGGAAGAAGGTATAGGGTTACCTATAGGGTTATTGGTCTTATAAAGACCAATACTACCTGCCTGAGAAACAGTTTCTTATGCAAATGCAATTCTGGTTCTAAACGCAGTATAAGGGATCTCTATAGTATAGTGCATTTTAAAATGGGGTTTCAGAGTTTTTAGGGGTTTTTGAATGTTTTATGTAGTTTTTCAATTTCATTGTTCTGCACGGGACAATGACAATAAAGATATGGTATATAGATCGTATACCATGCTTGAACTTTCACCCAGGGAATCTTTGCTGAAGAAGCAAGAATGATATACAGTGGTACCTCGGGTTACATACGCTTCAGGTTACATACACTTCAGGTTACAGACTCTGCTAACCCAGAAATATTACCTTGGGTTAAGAACTTTGCTTCAGGATGAGAACAGAAATCGTGCTCCGGCAGCACAGCGGCAGCAGGAGGCCCCATTAGCTAAAGTGGTGCTTCAGGTTAAGAACAATTTCAGGTTAAGTACAGACCTCTGGAATGAATTAAGTACTTAAGTACCGAGGTACCACTGTATTAGTAAATGTGGAGTCAGACTTCTAAACCACAAGGGTCACAACATCCCTTAAGAATAAAAGGAGGGTGTTGAAAGAACATTGTTGCGATAGAGATAAAGAGATCTGACCATTTTGGTTTATCGTTTTTCTAATCTTAAATCCAGTTCATCACATTTCCCTATCCATTTGAAATTTTTGAAAAAGTCTTGACGAAAATTCACCAGCATTTTAGTGCCCCCTCCCTCTCCCAGCTGCAACAAAACATGTCTCTCCTGTATCAGTCTCTACAGCCACAGCAGGCGCTGCAATCTTCCAACAACTTGACCTCATCCCCAAAGGCACACTCCTCCATTGTCTCCCGAGATAGACAGATGACAGCAACTTCTCTCTCTCCTTAAATATTTTTGTTTGCAATGTTGTATAATATATTCATTTTAGTGTGCATGTTTCCTAATGCAATGCATTTTAGACTGTTATTTTCAGTAATACATATGTGTGTGCTTTTATGTACGCTTTACCCTAGCACGTCTATGTTTGTACACATTACTTCGTTGGAGATTCCATTGATAGAAGTGGATTTTGAAGGATATCTGTGTTTTAGGTAGTGCATTGGGAGGTGACAGCAGCCACGAAATTAAAAGACGCCTGCTTCTTGGGAGAAAAGCAATGACAAACCTAGACAGCATCTTAAAAAGCAGAGACATCACCTTGCCAACAGAGGTCCGTATAGTAAACGCTATGGTTTTCCCAGTAGTGATGTATGGAAGTGAGAGCTGGACCATAAAGAAGGCTGATCGCCAAAGAATTGATGCTTTTGAATTCTGGTGCTGGAGGAGACTCTTGAGAGTCCCATGGACTGCAAGAAGATCAAACCGATCCATTCTGAAGGAAATCAGCCCTGAGTGCTCACTGGAAGGACAGGTCCTGAAGCTGAGGCTCCAATACTTTGGCCATCTCATGAGAAGAGAAGACTCCCTGGAAAAGACCCTTATGTTGGGAAAGATGGAGGGCACAAGGAGAAGGGGACGACAGAGGATGAGATGGTTGGACAGTGTTCTCGAAGCTACCAACATGAGTTTGACAAAACTGTGGGAGGCAGTGGAAGACAGAAGTGCCTGGCGTGCTCTGGTCCATGGGGACACGACTGAATGACTAAAAAACAACAACAATTGTTTTGGGAAGTATAAATTAGATTGGTTCGCCCACCCTTTTCCTGCTCAGGGCCCAACACACAAGATATATAGAGCAACATTGGAGTGAGGGTTTGTCTTCATGCTCCTAGCCCTGTCTCAGCTTTTTCTCATTCCATGCTCAGGCTAGTTAAATGGTGCTCCTAGTAAGATTTCGGTGTCCAGTTGAAAGCAATAGGCAGGTACATCTTATACTCAACTTCTGTGTGATTATTCTTATTATTACCTTGCTTTCTCCATCATATCCTCACAAGAACCCTGTGAGGTAGGTTGGACTCTGAGCTAGTGACAAGCCCAAGGTCACCCAGTGAGCTTCGCGGATGAGTGGAGATTTAAATCCTGGGCTCTCCAATGCCAGGCTGACAGTAAGCCTGCTACATCCCCACCACACTAACTCTAAAAACATTGGGTGGTGTTTGACTAAAGATTTGCAGTAGCACAAGGATTAGTGCTAGCACAATGGGACTTTCCGCCTCTCCAGTGGTGTAGCGTGGGTTGCCAGGGCCCAAGGCTGCATGCAGAGGGGTGTGAGGCAAACGGCTGGAGTACACATGCACATTCAGCTGCCTAATGGCGTCCACATCACCCAGGAGACTGCACAGAGGTAAGAAAAGAAGAGTTCTGTTGTCTGGAGAGGCCACTTCTTGGTTTGCATGGAGAAGCTGTTTTCAGTGGAGCCCAGGAACGGAAGCTTACAGCTGTATTGAGAAAGCACCGGGTGTTGAAATTTTATGCCCCTAACAATTTTATGCCCCCATGTGGGCCTCCCCAATGCTACACCACTGCACCTCTCTCCTCCCCCCCATGGACAATCACACCATCCCCAACTGGAGGGTGGGGGGGGGACCCAGAACAGATTTAGGGGTGCACAGAGGGAAGGGGAGAGCAGTCCATTGAGCAAGGAGACATCCTGGTGCTGATGATACATTCTCCTTAGTACTACACTGAATTCAACCCATTGCTTTCACATGAGTGTGTATAGCTCCCCATAAGGAATAAGTCTGTCTGTCTGACTGTCTCTCCCTCCCTCCCTCCCTCTCTCTCTATATATATATCCTAGTAAATGCTGATAGAGGGAGACAGATTGGGACATCTTTGATGATGAGTTGGCTCCTTTAATATTCAGCATCTCTCCTGCCTTCTTTTCCAGAAAGGCATTTGGGTGGCCTATTTGGAGTGAGGATTTCTAAGCACAACGGGGACTTGCATATTGGTTTTCAAAAGGCTTCTAAAAATAAAGCACCCAGCTCTGCTTTAAGCGCTCCGCCGGGACGCTTCTGAGTCTCTCCTTTTTATTGTTGTTGTGCTTTCGCTTTGGCTTTGTTCTTCCTTTCATTTTCCGCGCATTCCGTTCCCAACACGCGCCCTCCCTCGCCAGGATGCCAGGGAGGGTTTGTGCAAGTGGATATAAACAGAAATTCTCTCTCATCTCATTAGCCCGAGCTGTTTATTATTAAGGCGACATTTCACAAGCATCTTACGAGGACGATGCGCCAGCGGAGTTTCGCCTTTGTGCCGGATTCATCTGTCAAGTCCAAACCAAGACCAGGACGCCAGATCCTTTTAGCCCATTCTGAATCATCCTTATCTCCCCACTTCCAGTAGGGCTCCTAGCCTGAAGACTGCATGCTGGTCCCCACATTCACACTGATCACTCACTGACTGCAGCGTCCAACAACTCTGGACTCATGTAAATGCGGCATTGCAGATCCACAACTGCAGGAACGGACTTTCCTATCATTTTGAGCACAATAGTTCGTAAGGGAGCCAGGCAGGAGCCGCCCACTCTGAGTTGCCTAGGGTTAGGGTTAATCATGCAAAGTACATGCATACTAGTATCGAGAGATGTGGATCTGCATTAGATCCGAGTGATCCTGCTGCAATTCAGAATTGGCTCTGAATTATAGGCACGGCTAAATGAAAACTTGGTAGAAAGCTCTCCTACATCCCGAGCCTCTAATCACGCATGAATTTTAGCACATGCACATTACCAAAATACACTCGGGAAATGTGGTGTGTTCTTTTTCTGCCTTGGTGCATCACAGAGTTCATGTTCGCTCAGTGCCCTGTTCTCTAACTGACTCTCACTGCAAGTGGTTTATTTACAAACTACTAGATAGACGAAGAATAACCAAAGAATTAAAGTAAACAGTGTCATATCTGAGCATGCAGAAACATACCACTGACTCCCTGACTTAGTCATGCCAACTTCCCCAATCATGCAGGCGCAAAGGGGAGAAATTAACCCATCATAAAACTCATTTTTTTTATTATGAACATGCTACATTTTTGGTGCATCAGAGCCATGCCTTATTATATGCATAAGAAATGCAAACCAAGTGGATTCACAGCACAAACTGGTTAATTATGCCTCTCAGCAGCATCACCAGCTAGAACCAGCACTTTGCCAGTTACTAAGAGCTCAGAGGCAATGAAAGATTAAAGCATAGCCAAGCCTTTTACCTCATCATTCCAGCTGTCCTCACCTATCCATATTCCCTGCCTGCTATGGAATGCAGGCGGAGTCCTGCTTATGACAGCAAGCGGCAGAGGAAGGAAAGGGAAAGGACATTTCAGCCCATTGCACATACCTCTTGTGCATTTTGCCATTGAGGAAATCTGTGTGTTCCACCTTCCAGGGCTAGATTTGGGGCAGGCGAGCCTAGCAACTGCCAGGGACACTGGGATTTGGTGTGGAGGGGGGGGGGCACCTGTTCTGAGCTATCTCTACACTTAAGTACCCATTCAACCGCTGAATGCAAAACAGTACAAACAGTTCATCTTCGTTTGTAAAGCTGGCATCGCTGACCTGCATGGCCAGTGTTGCAGTAATGTTCTTTTCTTTTCCTTTACTTTCCTTCCTGGGAAAACGTAGAACACCAGGGCCCATTGAGCAAATAGTGAACATATGAGCAATTCCATGCATGCAAAGTTGCGTAGGAAATCATGCATGCAGCTCATGCATCTAAACAGTGAAATAACTTACAAATGCAAATTTTTTATATTAAAAAAAAGTTAATAGGAAGCAGAACAAATAGAAGGGGTGGATGCATCTAAACAGTGAGATAAGTTACAAATGCATTTTTTAAAAAAGAGTTAATAGGAAGCAGAACAAATAGAAGGGGTGGCAAGAACTGCAGCTTCTATGCAGTAACCACTTGGTCGGTGTCACTGGAAACAGAGGACGCTGCCTTATAGTGAGTCAGACCATTGCTACACTGAGTGGCAATGGCTCCCCAGGTTTGCAGACTGGGGGCATGTCCAATCCCACCTGGAGAAACCAGAAATTGAACATGACACCTTCTGCAGGTAAGGCAGCTTGTGGGATATTTGCAAAGCAGTCAAACCAGCAATGCATGTTTGCACTGAATAGAAACAGATCTGGATATCTTTTCAAACCCAGACAGCAGAAAATGAATATGGGAAAGCTGTGTTGCACTGACTCAGACCCAGCAGTCCATTGAGGTCGGTATTGTCTGTGCTGATGGCAGTGACTCTCCATTGTTTCATACACAGAGTTCCTCTCCCAGCTCTATCTGGAGTCATCAGGGATTGAACCCGAGACCTTCTGAACAAAAGGAGGATGCTCTAACAAAAAAGCTATGACCCTTGAGGAGAGGGTGGTGATTCAGATGTTAGTTGCTAATAATAATCTGGTTTCTTAAGCCATTGCTATTTTAAAAAAAGAAGCTTGTGGGGTTTTGTTTTTTCCCCAAAACACATTGGCCTCGTTGTGCAAGCACATCTCCAGTTCGTCGTTTTCTTGGCCGAAATGCATGCACGGTCCCCTAGGGGATCAGGCGATCCTTCAAGGGCATGTCACCTGAAGCGCTGATTTCCATCATGCTCCTGCCTTGAGCCCTAGGTACTGCCTTCACCCAGCCACCCCCCTCCCCACACATCCCAAGGCCTCGTTTGCTTTGCAGAGGCATTAGATTAACACGAGGGCTTATGACCAGCCATCTGCCACAGCAGGCTGCTGACTGCAAGTCCCCTGATCTCCGAGCAACATTGCTGAGGAGTACGGAAGGATTTCAGGAGCGGGGAGATGGAGGGGAACTTATTACCCTGGCGCTTGTTCCTCGCTCTGCATAGTCAGATTGAAATGAAATTTCCATCAGCAGCACGGGGACATTGTGTTTAAGAAGCCAGGGGATTTTCTTTTAAAACGAGGTTTTCAAGGTAGTGGTACTTTCTGTTCTTGTTTTGACATAATGGCCCCAAAATAACATCTTGTGAGCGAGCCGATGAATTGTTGGCACCAATTGCTGAAGAAGGAGGCCATAAGAACATGCAAAGCTGCACTGGTCCATCTCGCACAGTACTGTCTATTCTGAATCTCCAGGGTTTCTGAATACATACCCTCCAACATTTCTCCAGTGAAAATAGGGACATCCTATTCCATAGCCTCCAACATTTCTCCAATGAAAATAGGGATGTCCTAAGGAAAACTGGGACATTCCAGGATCAAATCAGAAACCAGGACAGCTTCTGTAAATTCAAAGGTGAACCAACCTAATTTGCACTTTCTGAAACAATGCAGGCATCCTCCAAATTTTGCGCATTTTGAAATTTTGCAGTGCGTTTCTGCAGGCAGGCAATCTCTATGTCATTAGTGAAAATGACATACAAATACATACAAAAATGCATTATATTAGGGAACACAGCTTTGCAAAAAAAAGAAGTGTATATTATGTAGAATTGCATATATAGAAACGTGCATATTTAGGAGAGTCACAATAAAATGCTTATGAATTTTCACGAAGTCTTTTTCTTTTTTTTGTAATGCCAACGGATGTGGAAATGCGGAGAACTGGATGTGAGGCTGAAAAAATGAGAAGCCAAGAGAAACAAAATCTGATAGATTTGCCCATCCCTACCTGCAAGTAACATGTGTGTGTCTTTAGAAATTGACCTATATGTACTACTGGTTCCTCTCCCCAGAATGTTCTCTGTCTCCCTCCACTCTTGGCCTCCCCTCTCCCTCTCCTCTTTAGGAAGCATTTTATGAAGTCTTATGAAATGACACCCCAACTTGCATGGACTATAGTTTTGGGGCTGGAACGGAATACTCCATGAAACGATCCCCTCCATTGGTCATTTTTGTGCTTTTCCTGCCTGTACCCAAGCGCCATTGCTCCTCAGGATTCTTCTTCTGCATCTGCACCCCCTGTTGTTGTTTAGTCATATAGTTGTGTCCGACTCTATGTGACCCCATGGACCAGAGCACACCAGGCACTCCTGTCTTCCACGGCCTCCTGCAGTTTGGTCAAACTCATGTTTGTAGCTTCGAGAACACTGATCAACCATCTTGTCCTCGGTCGTCCCTTCTCCTTGTGCCCTCCTTCTTTCCCAACATCAGGGTCTTTTCCAGGGATCTCCCAGCATCATAACTTTTATTTGCCTGTTGTCTTTGTCCATGGAGTTTATTTGGCAGGGGTACTGGAGTGGCTTGCTGGTTCCTGCTCCAGGTGGATCACATTTAGTCAAAACTCTCCATGATGACCTGTTCGTCTTGGTTGGCCCTGCACGGCATAGCTCATTTGCACCCTCTTGTTGTTGTCGTTTAGTCATTTGGTCGTGTCCGACTCTTCGTGACCCCATGGACCAGAGCACACCAGGCACTCCTGTCTTCCACTGCCTCCTGCAGTTTGGTCAAACTCATGCTGGTAGCTTCGAGAACACTGTCCAACCATCTCATCCTTTGCCGTCCCCTTCTCCTTGTGCCCTCCATCTTGCCCAACATCAGGGTCTTTTTCCAGGGAGTCTTCTCTTCTCATGAAGTGGCCAAAGTATTGGAGCCTCAGCTTCACAATCTGTCCTTCCAACGAGCTTTGCACCCTCTGGTTTTTGTTAATCACCACAAGGCTCCTGTTTTTGGGTAGGGGGTCAATTAAGTGGGGGGGGGATTGCCTTCATACCTCCAGGATCTTTACCACCATCTGTCACCAGAGGCTCACTCTCCCCCTCTCCTTGGGGCAGCTTTGGCACCCACCAGAATGACATGCAAGGCACCCGCTTTCCTAGGAGTAGATGGAGAGAGTAAGGGCATCTCATTTACTTGCTGAACAGGCTCCTCAAGCATCAAAACAGCCATAGTGGCACCTGGGTGGCAGTTGTTCCATGCCAGACTGAGGCTCTGGTATGCTCTTTAATCACACCTGCTGAAGCTTCTCTGTCCTTGCCAAAGATAGGCTGGCAATGAGACTACTGAATCTGGCTCCCTGGCACTGAGACTATTGCCTTTGGCACTGGGCCAGTACAGTCCATCTCTTCCTGAAAATAGCATGCCATTATTTTTATTATTATTATGAAGGGAGGGAGGGAGGGAGGGAAGATGAGAGGAATATTTTTCTATTTGTTAACTCTAGCAGTTCCAGTGCAGCCCCAAAAGCAATAGCAGGAGCCGAAAACATGTTAGGCTACATAATGTCCTAGATTGGAGTTCTGGAATGAGGATGCTCACAGTGGAAACAGACACCGGTGCCTCTGCACATGTACAGATGGGTGGAGGGGAAATAGAGGAGGGGGGAGATCATGGGGGATAACCTGGGTTGCCAATATAGGGCTGCTTCATGTATTACATACGTACATGGCAGTAAGCCTGGGTTTGCAACTGAGCAAACAGCTCGACAGGAATCATAGGCACCAGGTTCCACCCAACTTTTTTCGTAATGCATGTATGATGTCACACATACAACACGCACATGACATCATGAGGTCTGCCACAGCCACAGGGAGGTCTGCCGGGTTCCAGCCCCTCAAGATTGGGAGCGCTCACCCCTGTCTCAATATACTTTGGGGGAGCTGAGGTGTCCTCAGCCCCGCAGAGTTGCCGCCTATGACAGGAATCATAGAATTGTAGAATTGTTGAGTTGGAAGGGACTTCAAGCAACATCTAGTCCAACCCTTTGCTGTGCAGGAATCACAGCTACAGTATAGAATTCCTGACAGATGGCCATCCACTTTTCAAGGTAGTCTGTTCCCCTGTTGAACAGACCTTACCCTCCGAAAGTTCTTCCTAAGGTTTAGTTAGGAAGGTCAATTCTATGTCCAGGGCAGCTGTTTTTCAGCTCCATCTGGTACGCAGGCTGAGACCCTACCTGCCCACAGACTGTCTCGCCAGAGTGGTGCATGCTCTGGTTATCTCCCGCTTGCACTACTGCAATGCACTCTATGTGGGGCTACCTTTGAAGGTGACCCGGAAACTACAGCTAATCCAGAATGCGACAGCTAGACTGGTGACTGGGAGTGGCCACCAAGACCATATAACACCGGTCCTGAGAGATCTGCATTGGCTCCCAGTAGGTTTCTGAGCACAATTCATAGTGTTGGTGCTGACCTTTAAAGCCCTAAACAGCCTCGGTCCTGTATACCTGAAGGAGCGTCTCCACCCCCATCGTTCAGCCCGGACACTGAGGTCCAGTGCCAAGGGCCTTCTGGAGGTTCCCTCACTGCAAGAAGTGAGGTTACAGGCAACCAGGCAGAGGGCCTTCTTGGTAGTGGCACCCGTCCTGTGGAACGCCCTCCCTTCAGATGTCAAGGCAATAAGCAACATCTGAAGGCAGCCCTGTTTAGGGAAGTTTTTAATGTTTGGTACTGTATTGTGTTTTTAATATTCAGTTGGGAGCTGCCCAGAGTGGCTGGAGAAACCCAGCCAGATGGGAGGGGTATAAATAATAAATAAATTGTTGTTGTTGTTTCTCCTTTCTTGTGATTCTGTGTCTTGGAACCAATCCTTGTAATCACACCCTGTAACAAATCCTGGTTTCACTTAGCGATCCCCTGTATGGTATCATTGCACTAGGTATCCTTATGCCTGCTTTTCTGGCACTCGCACTTTACTGTGTTACTTACACCCGAGGCATAACATGCACGGTGCCCCTCTCAAATGCAATGTCTCAGACAGCCCTCATTCTCTCAGGCTACATTTGTTCCAACACACTCTCAAATCTTGGCAGGCAAAAAAGCATGCTAGCATTGCCGTCCCAAACACAATTCAGCCCTTCCAGTGAAGTCTGTTTTACATGGATCCCACCTGCAAGACGCTGCACGAAATGGCCTTTGCGCCGGCGATAGCCACACGGCAGTTTTCTGCACAAATGGGTTTTCCCTGAAATGCTAAACCCCTGTCTCGAGACCAGAAAAAAATGAGTTCTGCAGATTGCATGGCCGTCACTGAGACCAGGCCGTTTTAGACCTGCAGTCTAAAATGGAACAGTCCATTATCTCACTGCAGGCTTAAGCATGAGGCTAAATAGAAACAGTCTAATGTGGTCCGAGCATCTTGGCATCTGTGACCTATAAGATCTCCTGTCATGGACTAAGACACCCTGAGCTGACTGCTTCCCCTCCACCTGATTCATTCATGCCATATGAATGTAAAATTGGGGGGACGGACATATCTGTCAATGTGAGTTTCTCTCCATCTCCCATTTTTCCAGTCTTAAATTCAGTTCTCCACCCTCCTATTTTAGGCTGCAAAAATCCTTTTCTTTCTTTTTCTAAGTCCTCCTTGAAATTCTGCCCACATTTTCATGCAAATACCTCCGATTTTTTTTTGTATGCTGTTTTTCATGAAACACAGATATCTGCAAGCAATCTTCCCTAATATAATGTATCCTGTATGTTATTTTCACTAAAATATATCTTTTTGCATGCCATCCCCTACTATATGCATTCTCGTACACATGACTTAGTTGGAGAAAAAAATCTAGAGAAGGACAAATAATAATGACAATTTTATTACTTATACCCACTCAAATTTTGAAGATGGCTGTGTTTTTGGTTCATGTATTGTTTCAGGGATTGTGAATTTCCTGGAGGGTAGATATGTTTTTAAACTGAATTTCTCCCCCATCCATAAGCAAAATACACCGATTTTTGCAAACTGTACATTTCCAGGGTGTCTGAACTCACGGAAAGCAATCAGAATGAAATAACATGAAAACATTGGTATCATCCCTCCCATCTGGAAATGCATACCCAAGCCACTATGATTTGAGACATTTTTATTGTTGCTGCTGTTGTGATGATGTTCGGTGAAATGTAGGAACAAGTCTTTCTAAAACAAACATCAGCGGAGTTTAATGTGCGCACAATAGGTCTTTTCAACCGGATTTTTAAAGAAGGGCATAAGAAGGAAAAAGGAAAACACGCTCGTGCCAACAGAGAATTGTTGAAGTGCCCTTCATCAGCCAAGCAAGCACCAAAGCCTGTCACTCCAGGCTATCAAAATGAGTGTAAAAGCAAAGACAGAACACAAAAGTAAATCAGCCAGTGATTACGCGACGGGGGAAAAAAATGATGACCTTGTTATGAAAACCATTGAAGATAAAAATAGATTCTGTCGGGAAACGTGGTTATACCGTAGTGCCTTGGAAGACGAAAAAGTACCCATCAACCTGATAAATGTTAGCATTAAAATAAAATAAACCATTGGCACTTGATTCTTTTTTTAAAAAGAAATACAATAAAATAACAATAACAAGCTTAATAACCGCTATCAAGGTTCAAGTGCCAAAGAGGGAAGCTGCAGGTTCTGCAAGGCTAGAAAAGATGAGTTAGAATCACAGAATCAGAGAGTTGGAAGGGATCTCTAAGAGTCATCTAGTCCAACCCCCTGCAATGCAGAAATCTCAACTAGATCATCCATGACAGATGACCATCCAGCTTATGCTTAAAAACTTCCAAGGAAGGAGAGTCCACCAACTCTCTCTCGAGAGACCATTCCACTGTCGGACAGCTCTTACTGTCATAAAGTTCTTCCTGATGTTTAGCTGAAATCTCCTTTCATGTAAGTTGAAGCCATTGGTTCAAGTCCTGCTCTCCAGAGCAGGAGAAAACAAGCTTTCTCCATCTTCCACGTGACAGGCTTTTAGATATTTGAAGGTGGCTATCATATCCCATGGACTGCAAGAAGATCCAACCTCTCCATTCTGAAGGAAATCAGCCCTGAGTGCTCACTGGAAGGACAGATCCTGAAGCTGAGGCTCCAATACTTTGGCTACCTCATGAGAAGAGAAGACTCCCTGGAAAAGACCCTGATGTTGGGAAAGATGGAGGGCAGAAGGAAAAGGGGACGACAGAGGACGAGATGGTTGGACAATGTTCTCGAAGCTACCAGCATGAGTTTGACCAAACTGCGGGAGGCAGTGGAAGACAGGAGTGCCTGGCGTGCTCTGGTCCATGGGGTCACGAAGAGTCGGACACGGCTAAACAACTAAACAGCAACAATCATATTTCATGTCAGCCTCATCTTTCCAAGTGTAACATACCCAGCTCCTTCAACCATTCCTCATAAGGAACGTGCATGATGTTAGGATATCAGGAAGAGCCAGGAGCGGAGCTGAATGCAGTGGCCAAGCAGCTCAATGACCAATGGCTCCTCCTCTGACAGCCTCTTGGTGCCACCACTGGAGGCAGGCTGCTTTAACCCTCCTCCCCCTCCACAGCTGGAGGGAAAGGAGCTGGTTGCTAGAGGCATGCCAGGGTGGAATCTACACACATATAAAAAAATGCTCTGAAAATGCTCACCATCGCCATCTAGTGTCACATTGCATATTGCACTTTAAACACACTTAAAACTCTAGCCCAATGGTTGCCATTAATTTGATTTTGAATTGATTTTAGAATGAATTGATTTTAGAATGCTGTGTTACTTTTATTGTTGTTATCCGCTCTGAGCCCGGCTTCTGCTGGGGAGGGTGGGATATAAATAAAGTATTCGTATTCGTATTCGTATTATTCGTATTGTTCGTATTATTCGTATTATTCGTATTATTCGTATTATTCGTATTATTCGTATTATTCGTATTATTCGTATTATTCGTATTATTCGTATTATTCGTATTA
>JAXCMG010000005.1:2988947-3000266 GCA_034642415.1 Podarcis siculus | reverse complement strand
TATTCGTATTATTCGTATTATTCGTATTATTCGTATTATTCGTATTAGCATTCGTATTAGCATTAGTATTAGTATTCGTAGCTGTATAGCTGTCAGGCTTCGGGGGAATCCAATCCCTCCCACAGTAGCAGCCAAGAAGCAGAGAAACAATAACGGTCCTTACCATGCAATTTATTAACATTCACACAAAGAAGAAGGAATGCAGTATTCCTTAAATAATGGCAGTTGCTCCAAGTAAAGTCCCACCCCCTCCGTCTCTCCTATTTTACATCATCCCTCCACTGCCTAAGATGAGTTTTCTGCTTCTGAGCTTTCTGTCCTATCACCCTCAACACCCACCTGGTCCTGGGAGAGGTGGGGTCAGGAATGCTTTCCAAAGACACTGAGACTGCCAGCTGTCTCTCCCCTGGCGCGTCTTCTTCCTGCTGCTCTCCCAATATTTCCCAGCTTCTCCCCTCTGCAGCCTCTGAACTATGCCCTTCTGCAAACCACTGTTCTAAATCTATACTGTCCTCCTGTTCTCGGGAAGGTTCAGGAGAATCCCACCATTCCTCCTCAGTCCAGCCCCTGGCAACAGCGGAGTCACAGATCTGAGCCTGTAGCTCGAGTTCCACAGAATGAGAAATGGAAATCCCAGCATGCAATGCCTCCAAAGCTATTGCGCCATGCAGAGCAGCTGCTGAATGTCTACATGTCTTAGGAGTTCTTGTTATTAAATATACCAAGAGAAAAGAGCACACCAAGAACTCAGGCCAATATAAGTTTCAATAGTGGGAGTGGTCCCTACTCACAAATCAATAGTCAATAGCAACAATAACTAATCCGCTTTCAATGTCCCCAGTGCAACATAAAAGCAGAGACATCACCTTGCTGACAAAGGTCTGTATAGTTAAAGCTATAGTTTTCCCAGTAGTGATGTATGGAAGCGAGAGCTGGACCATAAAGAAGGCTGATCACCAAAGAATTCATGCTTTTGAATTATGGTGCTGGAAAAGACTCTTCAGAGTCCCATGGACTGCAAGAAGATCAGACCTATCCATTCTTAAGGAAATCAGCCCTGAGTGCTCACTGAAAGGACAGATCCTGAAGCTGAGGCTCCAATACTTTGGCCACCTCATGAGAAGAGAAGACTCCCTTGAAAAGACCCTGATGTTGGGAAAGATGGAGAACACAAAGAGAAGGGGACGACAGAGGACGAGATGGTTGGATAGTGTTCTCAAAGCTACCAGCATGAGTTTGACCAAACTGCGGGAGGCAGTGGAAGACAGAAGTGCCTGGCGTACTCTGGTCCATGGGGTCACGAAGAGTCGGACACAGCTAAACGACTAAACAACAAAAATTCTGACAAGGATTACAAACTCAAATAGAGATTACAAACTCAAACTCATATGGATATGGATATCCAATTAAGGATCAGAAACCAGTAAGTTCATGTTAGTCCATAGTCAGATTCGACATGAAGGTCTTAGTTCTTGGTGTGCTCTTTTCTCTTGGTACATGTCTCAGGATGCAAGAGAGGCCAGGACTTCTAGGCTCCCTTCTTGAGCATGGCCTTCCTGGGACCTGTAGTAGTCCTCACTGCCTCAAACCTACCTCCCCATTCCAGGCTCTGGAGGCAGGGAACTTGCTGCATGCGTCCTGGGCTCATGAGGGAAGGCACTTCCTGTAGCTCACACTAAGTTTCTCCTCTGAGGAGGGAAGGGGAAGAGAGAGAGAAGGCGGGGAAAGAGCTCCAGCACCAAGAGGGATAGAGGGTGGAACTGCACCAGGAAGCAGCTGGTCCAGCTTTGTAGGGTTCTCCATGCTTTGTCTCTGTGCTTTGGGGCGACTGGGGGGCTTGGGCCCTACCCCCCAAAATATAGGAGGGCCGAAAGGGCTTGGTCACCAGGAACCGGCACTCCTGGCCTCCCACCTGCCTCAAGTTTCTAGCTCTCACACACACACACCTCTCTGGCCCTTGTTACCAACAGCCAAGGGAGGGAGGGGCCCCTTTGTTTTCTAGCACAAAGCCTTTGTTACCTTAATGACTCACTTAGGCCATTACCAAGAAGCTGGCCTGGCCATTCCAACAATTGAATCCTTTCTGGATCCAGGAACCAGGAGGGACTCGGGCCTACAGCCTAACCTCCACCACTCCCCAAACTCACAAGAGCACTTTACAGGACCTGGCTGCGAGGACCTGACATTTTCAAAGCCGATACATCCAATAGAAAGATCAGCCATTGGGGAGGCACCGATGGCACTATTTCAGCCTTCCGTTAATGCTAATGCAGCTATTGCAGCTGTTCTGCCAATGATTAAATGAGCTGTTATCGAGCATTTACTCTGTTGAACTGGCCTTTTCTCCTCCTTATTCATCATTCATTAGGTCTACCCCTGTCCTAGCCCGCTTATTCAGCAACATCATTTGTATAAAAAGAGGGATGATGTGGCAGGTTGTATCTGGGAGAGGGTGTTTGTTTGTTCCTCATCCAAAGCGCGCGCACACACGCGCACACACACAGGAGCAACTGCCAATCCCTCGACAGAGCCTGATCTCGGAACAAATCACTCTAAGGGATGGGTGAGAGGCTACCAAGTTTAAAAGGTAAAAAATAAGAATCAGCGGTTGCTAAGCCCTGCTGTAAACACAGCAGCTTAAGAGGATTTGCATACCATTTGTTAACCTTTGAGAGGAACAGCACACCAAACCCCAGCGCCAAAGACAACTGTATCCACATTCCGGTTCTCAAAACTGAAATCCAGAATACACAACATGCTTCACAGAATCCTGCCCTCCCCCGGTATATAAATACGTATATAGCGGAAGGAGAAATTCTACAGCCTCGTTCTCCTTTCCATTTCGCACTACCTAGAACACATTTCATGCTTTGCTGGTTTGCAGAGAAGGCGCAACTCAGGCAGGCGTAAAACCAGGAGGTTAAGTGCGCCAGACAGCTTTCGGAGTCGAGGCATTGTGACATTAGTTCAGGGAGCGCCCCTGAGTAAAAAATATAAGAAGATGGACCATTTGCCCCCTTCAGACGATACCTGAAATCTGCCATTGAGGTAGCTAGCTGCTTCCCTTTGGTTTCCTGTGTACCTCACCTACAACCCTGACACCTTTAGAGTGCAGTGAAGTCAGCAGCACTTATCCGTCAAGTGTGTCACAGTTGTGGAGCATTTCTGGCTGGTGCATCATGAACAAAACCCAAAGAGATAAGCAACAATACGTCTCAGTCAGGCTGCATTCACAGAGCAGTTTTATTCCGCTGACATTTCCTTAACCGCTAATTTCCGTATTATGTTTGAGTTTTCGCATGACATAAAAACCGCTTCCAGAAATATAGCGAATATAGCACAAGTTTAGTGTTTATTTATGTGTTATTTGCCAATCGGTTTGGGGGTTTGTTTTCCCCTGGAAGGCAAAGGGAAAATGGAATTAACTGCTATGTCAATTCAGCATCAGTCAGAGACAGTATCAAACCACCCTACCTACAACCAAAGCCAGGGCTCAGTTCTGAATGCATTCTGAGAAGGTGCAAGCCTATGTATTCCAGCAGAGACATTGAACAGCTAGCTATCTGGGAAATGTAGAGGTTCAATGTTTGCTATTCTACGTTTGCTACATTATACTATTGGTCATACAATAGTATACAATAGTATATACATGACACTGTTAAGGAAGTAGACCCAAAGGGTTTATGAATCTCCAGGGACTAGATCTGAGTGGCAGTAGTGCCACCGAGATGGCCCCCAAACCTGGGTCATTTCTATGACTGCATAACCCACAAGTGTCCCAGAAAAACCGGGACATCCTGTTTCTTATCTCAAGAGCATGGCACCCATTTTGGTTGCTGTGATCTCACACGATTTCACACCACAATTCCCTCACCCCAAAAAAGAACACTTTTGGGGGGCCCATGATCTCATGAAGCACCCCAAAATGCACGTTTCAGGGTGCCATGCCCAGAAAATGTGCTTTTGTTGGTGGGGGGGGGTGGAATCATGGTGCACAATAGTACGAGATCACAGCAACCAAAATGGTTGCCATGCTCTTGCAATGAAGATGGCATCCCGGATTTTGGCTTCAAAGTTTTGGAGGTTGTTCCATTTTGCAGGGGACATTTCTCAGCCTGAGAGCCACATTGCCTTCTGGGCAACCTTTTCAGTACCATGTGCTAGTGATGGGTGGGGCCAGAACTGAAAGTAGGTGGAGCAACAAGTGTAAATGTTTACCTTTCTAAAATAGGCTGGTTTCTACATACATTCACACACCCCTCTCTGTCCTCCATGTAAAAAAGTAAAAAGGTAAAGAACCTCTGGATTGTTAAGTCCAGTCCAGTCAAAGGTGACTATGAGGTTGTGGCACTCATCTCGCTTTCAGGCTGAGGGAGCCAGCGTTTGTCCACAGAGAGCTTTCTGGGTCATGTGGCCAGCATGACTAAACCACTTCTGGCGCAACGGAACACCGTCATGAAAGCCAGAGAGCAAGGAAATGCCGTTTAGCTTCCTGCCGCTGCGGTACCTATTTATCTACTTGCACTGGTGTGCTTTCGAACTCCTAGGTTGGCAGGAGTTGGGACAGAGCAACGGGAGCTCACTTTGTCGTGGGGATTCGAACCGTCGACCTTCCAATCAGCAAGCCCAAGGAGCTTTGTGGTTTAGACCACAGCACCATAGACAAGTTCAAGAATGTGTCCAAAAAACAACAACCAAGGAGAGTGTACTGAGTGATGGGGGTGGCCAGAGAAGAGTTCTGAGGACCAGGAGTGTGACACCAGGAGATCTTCATTTGGTCCCTGTGCCTGAGTTTCCCCACTCCTGCACTATTTGAAGGAGTCCTCTATTTGAAGAGCTATCTGGTTTAAATATCAAGGACCCTAAGAAGGATCTCCCCTACTTTCGTGAGATCCATTTTATTTCCACTTCCAGTACAGCAATAATTTCTAAGTTTCCACCTATGCATATAAATTACATAAGCCTTCCTTTTTGCAAATTGTACCATCTCTCTCTTTTTTTTGGGGGGGGTATGTTTTCATTCTTTTTTTTCAAAATGGGTGCAAGCATAGCTTCCTTGCACCCCATGCAATAGGTTCCATCTTGTCCAAGGACTTTAAGATTTCAGATCTAAACATGCCATGAGATAATGCCTCTTTAAACGTCTGTGGCATAAAAATGCACACACCACCAACAAAATCCCTCCCCCCCCCCAGAAGCCCCAGAAAGACAGGCAAGTGTCTCAGGAACTGACAGCCTCCATATCAACACTCTTAAGAAAATTGCAATGAGAACATAATTACTAGGCTAACTCAGACAACAAAAAGAAATTCTCAACTTCACTACAAAGTGTCTCAGTCTTTACTGTGTGTTCCAGACCCACCTTCCGTAGCTATTTTTGGCACAGTGCATGTCACAAATGTAGGCATTTATTCCACTTGCTCTAATAAGCCATTCTAAATGCCTTATAAACTGCACGTGTGAAAGCTTGGGGAGGGGCAGGATAACAGCATGGATTTATAAAATCATCATCAACATGTCCTAAGCCTTCTGAGTCCAGTTTCTTAATACCATTATGTATTAGGGTCCTGCCCTGAGTCGGGATTATAGAGATAGCTGGCAGGGCCTTTTCAGCTGTAGCCCCAAAGTCATACTGGAACGACCTTTCAGGAGATAGTTATGTACAGTGGTACCTTGGTTTATGAACTTAATCCATTCTGGAAGTCCGTTCTTAAACCAAAGCGTCCAAGGCGTGCTTTCCCATAGTAGCAAGGGACTCAATTTACAAATGGAACACACTCAATAGGAAGCGGAACATGTTCTGCTTCCAAGGCAAAGTTCACAAGCCAAAACACCTATTTCCAGGTTTGCAGCGTTCTTAAACCAAGTTGTTCATAAACTAAGCTGCTGCTGTACCGTGAGTGTTTGGAGTGTAAGGCCTCTCCCTCCTCAGGCCAATTCCATCTGGCCTAGGGGGCGGGGCCCAGGCTCACCTTCGCCACGGCTTTAAGAGGCCTCATTGAGGCCAGGGACATCGCTGCTGCTGCATCCATAAAAGACTCCAAGGGGCCCGGGACCAGTGGCGTAGCGTGGGGGGTGCAGGGGGGGCCGGCCGCACCGGGCGCAACATCTGGGGTTAGGGCAAATCAATGGGTTAGGGGGCGCAAATCCACAGGTTAGGGGGCGCAAATCCATGGGTTAGGGGGCGCAAATTACTTGCCTTGCCCCGGGTGCTGACAACCCACGCTACGCCACTGCCCGGGACACTGCTGCTGCCACTCTGCCGGTGAGTCTTGGGGAGGACCGCTCCCCCTGCAAGCCCATTCTCCATCTTGGGCCTGGGGGCGGGCCCCAGACTCCACCTCAGGAGGCCTCGGAACATTGCTGCTGCTGCTTTGCCGTGCGTTTGTGGGGAGGGCTCCTCCCCCTGCAGGCCCACTCTTCATCAGGCCAGGGGGCGGGGCCCACGCTCACCACTGCCACAGCTTTTGAGGACACTAGTGCTGCTGCAGCGGTCGTTTGAAGTGTTTTTATATGTTTTAAACTGTTTTTATTTTTTGATTTGTTGTACCACCATAAGCGGTGGTTTTTATCTATGTATTTTTATTTTGTTTTGGTTTATTTTGGGTTGGGGTGGGGTGATTGTGGAGTGGGGTGGGGATTGGTTTGTTTCCGTGTAATTGTTTTTTGTTTGTTTGCTTTTATATTCTGTAAATGGAGGCGAATATGAGGCTTGGGATTCCTACTGTGGAGGGGCGAGGGAGGTATGGCGGTGGGGGCAGATGTCATAGGCGAAGGGGACTGAGATATGGATATGCTCGTACCCCTTCCAATCTGCGCCCCATCCCGAGAGACGAGGGTAGGGTGAGCAAAGATTACTCACCTCCGTCACTGGTGTTGTGCAATGCCAGGTCTATAGGCAACAAAACCGCCACCCTGCGAGATTTCTTCATCACGCAGGGGGTCGACCTGGCTTGTGTGACGGAGACCTGGGTGCGCGAAGGGGATACTGTTACTTTACGAGAGATGGCACCCCCGGGTTTCTCCGTCCTCCACCAGTCGCGGACTGTGGGCCGGGGGGGGAGGGGTGGCATTATTAATCCGGGAAGATTGTTCTTTCAGGGCTCTACCATCGCCATCGATCCCCGGCATTGAATGTGTTGGCCTAGTGTGGGGCTCCGAGGTGAGCTTGGCTGTCTGGCTGGTGTACCGGCCACCTAGCGCACCAGCAGCCACCCTGTCAGGCCTGCTGGAGGCGGTGGCCGGCTGGGCCTTGGAGTTCCCTAACCTATTGGTATTGGGGGACTTCAACATCCATGCTGATGCCACTCCCTCCTCACAGGCTCTGGACCTGGTGTCCTCCATGGCGACACTAGGGCTCTCCCAGTTTGTTTCGGGCCCCACACATCAAGCAGGCCACACGCTGGATTTGATCTTTGGCGCTGGTATAGATGTGATCATGTTTCCTTCGATGAAGGTGCCATGGTCTGATCACTACGCTCTGAAAGCCAGGATTGACGTTCCACCCCCACCCTGCTTAGGTGGCGAGCCGATTTGGGCTCGCCCGCAGAGGCTGATGGACCCTGATAGATTCCGTCAAGCCTTGCGGGACCTTTCTCCCCCTGGCGACTCATTGACTGAGCTTGTTGAGGGCTGGAATACCCATCTCCTGGCAGCCATCAATGAGATCGCACCTAAGCGCCCTCTGCGACGCCGCAGAAACCGGGCTCCCTGGTCTACCGAGGAGCACCGGAAAATGAAGAGGGACCTCAGACGGCTAGAGCGAGTATGGCGGCGTGCCCGTGACGGAGCTTCAAGAACATCTTATAGGGTTTTTATGAAAACCTACGAGATGGCTGTGAAGGCCGCTAAGAAGTCCTACTTCTCGGCCTCCATTGCATCCGCTAGCTCTCGCCCGGCGCAATTATTTAGTATAATTCGGTCTTTAACGTCCCTCGAAGGACAGCCAAATTTAAATAACAATTTGACACACAGCTGTGAGGCATTTGCGAGCTTTTTTGCGGAGAAGGTCTTGTTGCTCCACCATGACCTCCCTGCCAATTTGGATACAATAAAGGAACTGGAGGCCCCTCGACTGTCCTCGGGTCCAGTATTGGACCACTTCGACTGGATATCCCCAGCCGATGTGGACAGACTCCTCCGAGCTGGAAAGCCCACCACCTGTCCTCTTGACCCGTGCCCGTCTTGGCTGATTAGAGCGTGTCCAGACGAGGTGCGGGCCCTCCTGGGGGATATCATCAATTTGTCCCTTGGCACGGGGACATTCCCAGGGGAACTGAAGGAGGCAGTGGTGCGCCCGCTCTTAAAGAAAACATCATTAGATCCTTTAGATCTATCCAATTACCGCCCGGTTTCGAATCTTCCGTTCCTGGGTAAGGTGATTGAGAGAGCGGTTGCTGAACAGCTTGGTGGGTTTCTGGATGAAACATCAGCTCTGGATCCATTCCAGTCCGGCTTCCGCGCTGGTCATGGGACCGAGACGGCTCTGGTTGCCCTAACAGATGATCTTCGTAGACAGCTGGATCGAGGCGGGTCGGGGCTGCTGATTCTTCTAGATTTGTCAGCAGCTTTTGACATGGTCGATCACGAACTTTTGGACCACCGCCTTGCCGACGTGGGGATCCAGGGCACAGTCCTTCAATGGCTGCGCTCGTTTCTCTCTGGTCGGGGACAGAGGGTGGCGCTTGGGGGGGGAATTGTCATTGCGCCACTCCTTGGTGTGTGGAGTGCCTCAGGGTGCGATTCTCTCCCCGATGCTTTTTAACATCTTTATGCGCCCCCTCGCCCAGCTTGTCCGGAGTTTTGGGCTGGGCTGCCATCAGTATGCTGATGACACCCAACTCTATCTGTTGATGGATGGCCATCCTGACTCGGCCCCAGACACACTGATCAGATGCTTGGAAGCTGTGGCTGGATGGTTACGTGGGAGCCGGTTGAAGTTAAATCCTTCGAAGACAGAGATCCTCTGGCTGGGACGGGATGATATGGGAATGAGGGGGCAACTCCCATCTCTTGCGGGGGTGCAATTAGTGCCAGCACCGTCCGTTAAGAGTTTGGGTGTAATCTTCGATACCTCCCTCTCCATGGAGGCGCAGATTGCAGCTATTACAAAGGCGGCATTTTTTCATCTCCGCCAAGCTAAGCAGTTGGCTCCTTACCTCTCTCGCCCTGACCTAGCTACTGTGATCCACGCGACGGTCACCTCCAGACTGGATTATTGTAACTCGCTCTACGTGGGGCTGCCCTTGAGACTGACCCAAAAACTCCAGCGGGTGCAGAATGCCGCAGCAAGACTCCTTACGGGGTCTTCGCTTAGAAATCACATTCATCCGGTGCTATACCAGTTGCACTGGCTCCCGGTGGAGTACAGGATCAGGTTTAAGGTGCTGGTTTTAACCTTCAAAGCCCTATACGGCCTAGGGCCCTCGTACCTACGGGACCGCCTCTCCTGGTATGCCCCACAGAGGAACTTACGGTCTTCAAACAAAAACACCTTGAAGGTCCCAGGCCTCAGAGAGGTTAGGCTGGCCTCAACTAGAGCCAGGGCCTTTTCGGCTGCGGCTCCAACCTGGTGGAATGCTCTGTCACAAGAGACAAGGGCCCTGCAGGACTTGACATCTTTCCGTAGGGCCTGCAAGACAGAGCTGTTCCGCCAGGCCTTTGGTTAGGGCGCAGCCTGACTCCCTCCTTTGGCAACCTTTACAAAACTTTATGGCTGCCATCAATCTTGATTTTAATTAATTTTTATAATGTTTTTATAATGTCGTACTATTTTGGTGTTGTTAGCCGCCCTGAGCCCGGCTTCGGCTGGGGAGGGCGGGATATAAATAAAATTTATTATTATTATTATTATTATTATTAACCCGAGGTAATATTTCTGGGTAAGCGGAGTCTGTAACCTGAAGCGTATGTAACCCAAGGTACCACTTATGACTTGAGTTTGACCCCTGAGTTATTTTGGGGCACTCCACCCCCTCCACCAGCAACACAGGGCAAAAATTTGCATACGACATAAAGTTTATGTAAATTTTATGCAACTTTCTTCTCCCTGTCATGAGTGCAGAAGAGGACTCATTCCATATACAGTACACTGTGACCAGAGAGCCCAGTTGGAAAGCCTGCCCCAACCTTCTTACTGAGCATGGATGGTGCTATTTTAGCTACATAAGAATCAGCCCTCTGAGAATAAATACATATGATGTTTGCGGGAGATTGGCAAATATGAAGGAATTACTTCCAGATCCTTTCAATGTTTGCTGATAGCAGGTTGTTGCTTTAAGCTGGTTTCTTCTTTCAGAATTCTAATTCTTAAAATACTTTAATATCATGAAAAGTGCTTAGGGCTTTAATAAGTTTTGTTTATCATTCCCCAGACTTTGCCCTCATCCGGTTTCATAAATATGCCCGAGTCATTCATGTGATGTGCTCAGCTCCTGATCTGGGAGCTCTCTTAACGCTCTGCAAGCATCCTGTTTTCTATTACTGGGATTATTATTTTGCTGTTACAAGCCGTTAATAATACCTTACATTTATACAGAGCCTTGTATCTTGAAAGCATTTTGTAAATTTATATATGCAAATGATAAGGATTTAGGCATACTTTTTATTTGGGGGGAAAATCACTGAGGATTATATTACGCACTCCAGGTGTGAAATTCAATAGCTCGTTCACTATATGCAGAAATAATGGTGCCACAGGTACAACAATATTGGGATCATGGGCCATTGAAACCCGGGTAAATAATATTTGGAATGTGGCTCTATCAGATCACCTTAAAAGGTAAAGGTAAAGAACCCCTGACAGTTAAGTCCAGTCGCAGATGACTCTGGGGTTGCGGCGCTCATCTTGCTTTACAGGCCGAGAGAGCCGCCGTTCTTCTACAGACAGTTTTTACGGGTCATGTGGCCAGCATGATTAAGCCACTTCTGGTGCAACGAAACACCAAAACCAGAGCAGCACAAGGAAACGCCATTTACCTTCCTGCCAGAGCAGTACCTATTTATCTACTTGCACTTTTTCGCGTGCTTTCGAACTACTAGGTTGACAGGAGCTGGGACGGAGCAATGGGAGCTCACCCCATCACGGGGATTTGAACCACCAACCCTCTGATCAGCAAGCCCAAGAGGTTCAGCGGTTTAGACCACAACGCCACCCACATCCCTTTACTAGCTATAGAAGGATAATTAATTAAAGGCACTTCAGACACTTTTAGCAAGACTTGGCTTCTCATCTTTTCCTTTATAAATGAGACAGAATATACTTTTATTCCACCCACAAAGACTCTCCTCCCTGAAAGAGAGGGGAGGGGTTGTGGTCGG
>JAXCMG010000005.1:2963829-2978947 GCA_034642415.1 Podarcis siculus | reverse complement strand
CATCAATCTTGATTTTAATTAATTTTTATAATGTTTTTATAATGTCGCACTATTTTGGTGTTGTTAGCCGCCCTGAGCCCGGCTTCGGCTGGGGAGGGCAGGATATAAATAAAATTTATTATTATTATTATTATTATTAAACCAAGGTACCACTGTATGTGCAACTCTCTTGGTCCTTAGATTTAGCAAAAGGTCTTTTTTCTTTGTTCTTCTGAATTCTAGAATCATGTTGTTGTTGTTTAGTCATTTAGTCGTGTCCGACTTCGTGACCCCATGGACCAGAGCACGCCAGGCACTTCTGTCTTCCACTGCCTCCCGCAGTTTGGTCAGACTCATGTTTGTAGCTTCGAGAACACTGTCCAACCATCTCGTCCTCTGTCGTCCCCTTCTCCTTGTGCCCTCCATCTTTCCCAGCATCAGGGTCTTTTCCAGGGAGTCTTCTCTTCTCATGAGGTGGCCAAAGTATTGGAGCCTCAGCTTCAGGATCTGTCCTTCCAGTGAGCACTCAGGGCTGATTTCCTTAAGAATGGATACGTTTGGTCTTCTTGCAGTCCATGGGACTCTCAAGAGTCTCCTCCAGCACCATAATTCAAAAGCATCAATTCTTCGGCAATCAGCCTTCTAGAATCATAGTGTCATAGAATTGTAGAGCTGGGTGATCCCACGGATCATAAATTCTGACCCCCGGAATGCAACTTCTAGATAGGTTGGGTTGGGACTCTAAACACTGTTGGGTGAATTTGTTAACTGTTGGCAAACCATCACCTTGCTTAGCCACCGTCCATTCTTCCTTCCTGGGCACAACAGAGCCTGTGGGCAAGAGCTGCTCAAGAAGGACACAGACATGCAACCTGTTTACTGAGTGTTGGGTTCGGGTTTGCTTCCACAAAGGTTATGCCCACAGTACACATTTAAAGCACTCTTGTACCACTTGAAATGGTCATGGCTCCCCACAATGAATCCTGGGAAATGTAGTACAGAATTCAACCCTAGAGGAGCATAGAAAGCTGTCTTATACCGAGCAGGTTGCAGGTTCGATTCCCCGTATGGGACAGCTGCATATTCCTGCATTGCAGGGGTTGAATTAGATGGTCATCAATGTCCCTTCCAACTCTACGATTCTAAGTAGATTTAGCTTCTTTCCATCCAGAAGGCAAAATGTCCATTTCGCTATGATTCTAAGGAAGACTATTGGTCCATCTAGGTCAGTAGAAAATGTGCTGATGGGCAGTGGCGGTCCAGGGTTTTGGACAGCCCTACCTGGAGGTGTCAGGGGCTGAACCTGGGACTTTGTCCATGAAAAGCAGGTGTGGTACCCCTCAGCTGTGACCCGCTTAAGTGTATCTGGATTGCATGTCCGGCAAACTTTCCCCAAAGAAAATAGGGACGTCCTATTCCATCATCCTCATCATAATTTTATGATCTGATGGGGTTGCCCCAGCCATTCTGGTAGCTTCCAATATATATAAAAACATAATAAAGCATTAAACTTTTTTAAAAAAACTTCCCCATACAGGGCTGCATTCAGATATCTTCTAAAGCAGGCTTCCTCAACCTCGGCCCTCCAGATGTTTTTGACCTACAACTCCCATGATCCCTAGCTAGGACCAGTGGTCAGGGATGATGGGAATTGTAGTCTGAAAACATCTGGAGGGCCGAGGTTGAGGGAGCCTGTTCTAAAGGTTATATAGTTACTTAACTCCTTGGGTCAAGGGTTGCATAACTCCATACCCTCCGACATTTCTCCAATGAAAATAGGGACAGCTTTAGGGAAAGTGGGACATTCCAGAACCAAATCAGAAACCAGGACAACTTCTTTCCCTGGAAAATAGAGTCATTTGAAGGGTCTGGGGTTGAAAAGAGAGGTTGCTCTAGGGCAGTGCAGTAGTTATTGGGGGGGGGCTAGCTGGTTTTTATGCCCCAGGTGAAGACTGCAGAGGGACACCATTGAATCTCCCAGCCTGTGTGTGTTTGTGTACATAAATGCACATGGGGTGGTGGTGGTGCCCAACTGGGTCTTTGACCCAGGTGAAATAAAGCCTAGTTTTGCCCCTGCTCCAGGCTTGCCCCTTCCACTCCAGAAATGTTCAACATGAGCCAAAATCGATGTGGCATTGAATGTGTTTCTGAACATTCGCAGTTCTTTCTGTTTGTTTTTATGATGCCCACACAGGATCAGGGTCATAGCAAGGAGAGAGGAATCAGCCCTTCCCCATCCTGTCAGGATCCTGACACCCACAAACTCCCTCCCCAGAATGCTACTGTTGGCCCGTGGAGGGAAGTTCTCTTCAACATCACATTTAGGCTGGCCCCCTCTTTTTCCACCCTACATGTGTGACTCGGATGTCTGCTCCTCACTATTAGAAAATGGCACATCAACAACCTCAGCTTGCTAGTATTTATATAACTGTGCTGTAGATGTGGGGCTTATAAGCAAGCCTTGCAAAAAAAAAAAAAAAGTAAACTGATTTTTAAAATCTTATTTTAAGGCATTGTGCTTTTTTTAAAAAAAGGCCCTTTTGATCACAAGCTTTCTGCCTTTCTCCTTCCCACACAATCTGATTGCAACAAAACTTTCCATGGCTCTCCCTTTCATTTCCTCTGTTTTTCTTCCATCTGAATCACAGCATTCTGCTGGAACCTGGGAATTATTTGGTGCTCTCTAAATGACTAGCAGAAGGAAGGTGTGAGAGACGGGGCGGCGGGGTGGGGGGGAGAGAGGACAGGAAGTATATAAAAAAATATTTTGTAGCGCCGTATAAGAACAGCTTTGAGATGACAGAAAGCACTGTGCTATGTAGCCTCACATGTGGAAGCGTCACCTTGTTTTGCGAAAGATCTGGACCTGAATTGAAGGCTTCTCTAATGATGTTTGAGCAGCAGATTTATTTTTTTATGACAATTTTTAAAAAAAGATTTCCTAGAGGGCTTCTCAAGGAAGCCATTCTGAGTTCACCAGTCCCATTCCTCCATCTCTACACCCAGGTACTTGATAAGAATTAAATCGTAAACATAGACTTTGCTGATCCCAGATGGAGGGTCCTGAAATTGTTTTTTTGCCACGTCATAGAATCACAGAATTGTAGAGTTGAAAGGGGCCGTGAGGATCATGTAGTCCAGCCCCTGCAATGCAGAAGGCTATGCATTTTTTATTAAATTCACAAGATAGCCAACACATACTGTGCAACTGTCCCATTTTAAGCAGGACATCCTGGATTGATCCCAATCCCAGATGTCCCATTTTGGCTCCCGTGCTCTGCTTTTAGTTTATTGGTGATTTTGATGGGCATGTGAAAAAACAAAATCATTTTGGGAAATGATTTACAATGAAGTGAAAAAGATGTTTAAATATACCTTTCCCAAAAAGTCGGAAGCTTTTTTTGCTGGGCTTGATGGGAGAGGAAATTGAAAAAGCAGATCAAAGGTTATTTATGTATGTAATGACCGCTGTGAGAATCTTGTTTGCCCAAAAATGGAAAGTACAGGAGTTACCAGTAGCGGAGGAATGGCAGACGAAGATGTTGGAATATGTGGAACTAGCAAAACTGACCTGCAGGATCCGAAACCTGGATGAAGCAAAATTCCAAAGAGATTGGAGTCAATTTATGGATTATATAAATAGTAACTGTAGGAATCTGAAGACGCTAGCAGGACTGAAATAAATCTTACAACATGGACTGGGAAAATAAGAAGAGACTGTGGGAAGTAGATTGAAAAAGGAAAACCGGTTGGAGGGAGGGAGGGAAGTCATTGCTAGGTGGAGTGGTGGATAAGGAAATGAATGGATGATTGATTAAATTTATTGTATTTGTTTGTTTAAACCAGAAAATTAATTAAAAAAAGAAAAGAAAAGAAAAAGAGAGAGTATTAGCTTATTGCTGATTTTATTTTTTGGAATGCTGTAAATAGTTTTCTTTAACTGTTTTTCCTGATAGTGTTCTTGTTTTATTCTCTTTCTAAGCTTCTTGGGAGGTCCGTATAGTAAAAGCTATGATTTTCCCAGTAGTGATGTATAGAAGTGAGAGCTGGATCATAAAGAAGGCTGATCGCCGAAGAATTGATGCTTTCGAATTATGGTGCTGGAGGAGACTCTTGAGAGTCCCATGGACTGCAAGAAGATCAAACCTATCCATTCTGAAGGAAATCAGCCCTGAGTGCTCACTGGAAGGACAGATCCTGAAGCTGAGGCTCCAGTACTTTGGCCACCTCATGAGAAGAGAAGACTCCCTGGAAAAGACCCTGATGTTGGGAAAGATGGAGGGCACAAGGAGAAGGGGACGACAGAGGACAAGATGGTTGGACAGTGTTCTCGAAGCTACCAGCATGAGTTTGACCAAACTGTGGGAGGCAGTGGAAGACAGAAGTGCCTGGCGTGCTCTGGTTCATGGGGTCACAAAGAGTCGGACATGACTAAATGACTAAACAACAACAAAGCTTCTTGGAGGGTTGTTGTTGTGTGGTGCTTGTTTGTTTTACAACCAAGAGGTATATCAATTTTCTGAAGCGATCAAACCTCCATCATCCCATTGGCCCTGATGGAAGTTGAAATCCAATAGTTTCTGAAGGGCCACAGCTCCCCCACTACTATAATACCTAAAGAGAAAGGAAATGAATGAGTGATCGGAGCTGGGACCTTCTGACTGCAGAGCATATGCATTGCTGCTGAGCTATGATACCTACATACCTTTAGAACGAACAGCAGCCTTTCCTTTATTTGAGCGAGACTGGAAGGGGTGCACTCAGGCGGAGACTATTGAAGGGAGCGGCCAAACCTGCTCCCTGCGCCTAGTGACACCCCCCCCCCCAGACAAGCCATTAAGAAGTGAGAGAAACCTGCTTCCTGCCTGCTCAGCCCCATCTTAGGTTCTCTTCCTTGGTCACACTGCAGCGTGACAGATTTTCACAGGTACAGAGATGGACCGACGGGAAAATCTGCAGAAGCCAGAAATAGTAACTGATCATTAAAGTATTTTATTTATGTCAGCAAATGAAACAAATGTACAGTGTGTGCACATGCTTTTTTTTCCTAATTAAGGACTCAATCCAGTGTGGGAAAAGCCAGTTACCTAGATAACTGTCAGACGGGTTTAATTTTAGCTCTGTTAGTCCATTTTTTGTAACTAGAATAGAATATCTAACATATGTACTCACTATCTGACTCTATAAACACACAGAGAGAACTGTTGCCCCTGCTCACACTGCTTGCCAACCTTGCAGCCTCCCCATCTCCTCACAGCTCCTTCACGCTCCATCCCCATATCGTCACAATCCCTTCAAGGCCTCCCCCCAATACCCACACAGCTCCCCTGCTTCCTTCCATCCCTCCTTTACTTTAACCTCTGCTGTAGATTAAAACTACCATTTTAAAACCTCCTTTCTCTTCTGCTCCCTTCCCTTGACCTAACTTCATGCATATCTGAGTCTGTGGTGTGGCCCTACATTTCCTCCAATGGGAATTGCATGTTGACAGCCTTGTGTTTTTATGTATATAGGAAGATATACCAAGTCACATCAGCTGAGCTCACAAGAATCTTTTCTTGGCACAGAATGTGGATTGCTTGGTACAGAATTTTATGTTATGTCTGGTACTGCTACTAGACCAAATAGCAGTAGTTGTACTACTACTTATAGTGATGGTGGTAGTAACTACTACTCTCACAATCATCTTGCACAACGGTATTCCAAATTGAATTGCAAGACTCCATGGCTCTTTCCTTTAAAGGGAAAATAATGATGGGAAAGGGACGTGGGTGGCGCTGTGGGTTAAACCACAGAGCCTAGGACTTGCCAATCAAAGGTCGGCGGTTCGAATCCCTGCAACGGGGTGAGCTCCCGTTGCTCTGTCCCTGCTCCTGCCAACCTAGCAGTTTTAAAGCACGTTAAAGTGCAAGTAGATAAATAGGTACCGCTCCAGCGGGAAGGTAAACGGCGTTTCCGTGCGCTGCTCTGGTTCTCCAGAAGTGGCTTAGTCATGCTGGCCACATGACCCGGAAGCTGTATGCTGCCTCCCTCGGCCAATAAAGCGAGATGAGTGCAGCAACCCCAGAGTAGGCCACGAATGGACCTAATGGTCAGGGGTCCCTTTACCTTTACCTAATGATGGGAAACATGGAGCAAAATCATATTAAGATAACAAAGACACACTTGATTATTTATCATCTGAGTGATCATTGAGGTCAATAGTGAATAGTACTGTTTGGTCAAAATAAATATGGTTCGACTGCAGAGGCTGTATTTTGCAAAACCCAGAAGTATTGTTGGGGGGGGGGATTGGGGAGAGAGAAAAGTATGTCTTCATTTTCCCTGCTTCCTGCAATGTGGAATGGCTTCCCAAAACAATAAGGGGTCAATGAGTAGTGGAAAATGAGGTGTCAAAAGGGTTGACTCTTCCATTGGATTTTGTTTTAATTTTACGCAATCAATTTTTATCGGTCTCGAGCTTTGGGAAAGCTTGCTTTTCGAAAGCCAGAACACATACTCACAGAGAGGCAAGTTTGACCTGATATTCCCCTTCTAAGCAATAAAGCCAAGGGACAGTTTATTTGACGTACACACGCACACACAGGCACACACTATCGGGGTCTTCCCCCCCCACCTCTCCGCCACCTTTGCCGTTTGTCAGCTTCAATCGATCAGTTCTTAGCTAACCTTTCCAAGCTTTTTTTATCATCGAGATAGGAAAGGGCATTTAATGTGTAAATAACTGGCCATGTGCCATTTTCTGTCAGTTTGGAATCATACAATCTTTGGACCAAATCCTTCAAAAATGTCAGCTTCACTGATGGCTTATTTCTGGTGACGGCTTTCTGGGTTAGGCACTCGCATGACCCCCATTTCTGGGAGAAACTCGCCCAGTTCAATTCATTTTATTTATATATTTATTTTAGAGGCAAACAGCTTGAACGGACTAACAGAGCTTTGACAGTCACAGCAAAAGATTCTACACAGGGACTTCAATTCTGGAAGTTGGTACGTTCTACCTTAAAAGAACTATAGTGTTTTGTTTTGAACTGAAAAACTATATCCCTTGTGTTCTAGATCTCATGAGGAAAATTCAATTAATTTCCCTGGTTTCAAGAGGGGAAAACAATTTGCGAGTGATGAATTTGGGATGGGGGGAATGTTTTAAATGGCCCAGAATGTGAGCTTATGATAACCACTCTAAGATTCCTATGACTTAGAAAGGGCACGTGGCACAGTCCCTCACATTAACCCCAGGAAGTTGAAAGGGCTGCATGTTTTGATGCCTCTCTGGGCTAAAATCATGCTGCTTATGGAAAGCTATCATGTAAGGTAGAATGCAAGGGGTTGGACTAGATGAATGGTAGGATCCGCCTTAGAAAAATTGGCATTCATGAGTATTAGGATTGTCAGTGTTTGTAAAAAAGAAAAAAGAAAGGGTTCTGACCTCCCTTTGCTGCCTCAGCCTGGTCCTCAGACCCTTGTCAGCATAAAAGTCCACGAGAAGAGTATCCTTGCAGAGTACTTTCTGCTTTTATTCTTAAAGGTCTTTCTGCAAAAACAACTGACCAACTGTACACACATCAACACTACCAGCTTTCACCAACCAACCCAACACCAAACTAACATTTCTCACTCTATATATACAACCCGGTGCAGGCCGCTGACTCATGCTGACCCAGCTTTTTAAGCATTAAAGAAACAGCAGCCAATTTTTAGCCATGACAAGGATCAGGGTGCTTTTGGATACGGTACCTCACTCTGGAGCCAATTTCCTCTCAATAACAGCAGGCCCTCCACTTTGATAACTTTCAGGTGGAGACTTGATTTTTTTCCTCTTGCTAAGTCTTTACAAGGGGTAAGGAGGCAGAGACAATTCCTCCTACTATGTTGCTATTTGGTTCTATGGTTTTTGAAATTTTATCCTTTATCAATTCATATTTTTCAATTCATATTGTTACAATAGTCTTTTTGCAGGCCATTGGGATGGCACCATTGGCATAAAGGCGTTGGGGAAAACTATGAAAACGAATGGATGAATTGGTCTCACTATGTTAATGTATCTTGGCCCATGCATGGCAGCTTTTGGAATGGGTGTATTTTCAAATAGATGATCCCACAGCATATGTGTAGATTAGGAGTGGGGGAACTTCAGCACGCTGGTGTAATGACAATTAAGGATTAATTGCACCTGCCACACCCCAACTCCACCCCCAGAAAAAGACTTGGCATGGCTTGTCCCTAGGGAGGAGTTGGCAATCGATCATGTAGAGTGGGGAGCCAATCCAGTTGGCTTTGCAAACAGGCTGCTCTCTCTTCACACACAACACCCTTCTTCCCTGTGCAATGGGGTCTTTGCTGGTTTACTCTTTAGGGTCTGAAGGGGGATTTTGAAGGGAAACACTCTTTGGTTGCAAGGAGGTTTACAAGGCAACATCTGGATCACCCTCCAGATTGGTGTAGGGATAATTCCTCAGCCTCTTGGTGCTGTGACCACAGCGGTTTGACTTTACTCCATGGTCTCTCAAGACAAACAAGATACCAACAACATTTTTTAATAAAAAAAAACCTCTGGCCCTGGGACTCTCCTTTTTTATCTTCTCCACACTTTGGGGAACTCGTGTTTTTATTTGGTTCAATTGGCTTTTGGTCTGGACAGGAAAGAGAACTTTGAGATCTCATCAGACAAATATTTGAGGTGTTGATGGGTTAAGGGCACTCTTAGGTCACACCAGAGTGAACACTGAGCTGGCAGGGCCCACAGTGTGCCTATCAGGTTCACATAGCAAGGAAGAAAAAATCCTTTCAATCCTTTGCCACAGAATGAGCCTGTAAACTTGCCCAGGAGTGAAGAGCAGTTGATCCCTCCAGCCTTAGGGAACTTCCCCGCCTGGACTATATGTTGATTCAGCTGATTAGGTTTAATTATATTTAGTTCCTGTTTGCATCTCCTCCATGTTGTCACATTTTGCAAACAAAAACAAACAAAAAGTACCTTAACCTTTCTCCTCTCAAATAAGGGGTTCCTGAGTCTTCTTTATGGGCATGCTGGCAAGGCGATGAACCTCTCGCACGCCCGTAAGTTGTATTTCTGGTGTTCCCACCTCTGAATGTCCCAGCACAGAAAAAAGTGGAACACCTGCATGTTCCTTTTTGACCCATTTCCCTGTGTGCTTTTTCGGATTGCAAGCTAGGGAGCTGCAATAATGATAATCATATCAGAAATGGCCTGTTAATCTGCAGGGGGAGCCCACTTCTTAACTATCTAGCAGCCTTCCTCAGCATCCTGCAGGCAACATAAAGGAGAATTTGAAGTTACTGAGGTGGTTCTTATTTGATGCAAATGCAACCGCGCTCCCGTTTGTTTCGGATGGGATTAGGGAGTGGTGGCACTCGAATTATTATAGCCATCATCCCGCTCAACTGTTGCCCGGGGGAAGGCATTCAGAGGCGAACAATGGGGGTGGGGAGGATACACATTGCTAATTTAGGCAGCGCTGCCTAATCTTGTGTGGCATAAGCCGTTAGACACCTTCGCCCGCAAAACTGTGCTATTGTTAGTGCTCATCTGTATTTTAGGAACGGTGACATTTTGTGAGACCATAGGGGGAGGCATTCGCAACAGAACGCTTGTGAAATGCAATTATTTAGACTTAAAAGCTTGGTTACTGCAGCTAATTGTTAACTTGGGGCTGATCCCTGAAAGATGCCTGCGGCTGGGGGATTGCGTATATTTTCGTGCATTAAAGACGTTTTGAATTCTTCTACTAGAAAACCTCTAATTTCTGCGCTGGCTGCCGTAGTGTGGGCCGCTCCAGGAATTTGGGGGTAGGAGTTTGGGCAATAGGTTTCTAAGGAGGCATCACTGTTAGGGCTGCCCATTAGCTTGACCTCTGAACCTGGTCCACACCACAAAGGAAACTGCTTTATAGTGAGTCAAGCCCGTATTTTACCTTTACACTGGCTGGCTATGGCTCTACAGGGGGTTCTGGCTGGATTCTCTCTCAATCCTATGTGGAGATGCCAGGAATTGAATTTGGGGCCTTCAGCATGCTCTGCCACTGAGAAGCAGCCCATCCCACCACAGTCCAAAGAGAGAGTAGGGCAAAGATAAGCTTCCCCTTACTTGTTCACGAATGCTTGGAGAGGGCAGAAGAACAGACAGTAATGTCTAGGAGGTAAAGTAGGAGTGCCAAGGCTTCTGCAGATTGGTAGCAAGCCCCTACTAGGCTGTGGGCCTTAGCAGATGCCTAACCATCATTTCCTCCGATGGCAGAGGGACATGGCTCAGTGGTTAGGCTTCTGCTCTGGATGCAAAAGGTTCTAGGTTCGATCCCTGGCATCTTCAGATAGGACTGGGAAATAGTCCCTGCTTAGAACCCTGCAAGTCACCATATGGACCAACTCAGTATAAGGCAGTTTCCTGGGTTCTTTCAGAATTAGACCCTTAAAAACCCTGGTTCAAATTTAGCCATAGTCCCCAAACCCTTGCAATGGCCATGGGCAACACACACACACACACACACACACACACACACACACACACACACTGCTTTAGTACATACCCTTTGCGATATGATGATGATGATGATGATGATGATGATGATAATTTATTATTTATACCTCACCCATCTGGCTGGGTTTCCCCAGCCACTCTGGGCAGCTCCCAACCAAATGTTAACAACACAATACAGCATTAAACATTAAAAACATCCCTAAACAGGGCTGCCTTCAGATGTCTTTTAAAAGTAAGATTTATTTCCTTGACATCTGATGGGAGGGTGTTCCACAGAGCAGGTGCCACCACCAAGAAGGCCCTCTGCCTGGTTCCCAGTAACTTCGCTTCTTGAAGTGAGGGAACCGCCAGAAGGCCCTCAGCGCTGAACCTCAGTGTCCGGGCTGAACGATGGGGGTGGAGACGCTCCTATATGAGGATAACAATACTGACAAACTTACAGGGATTCATAAAATCACAGAATCCTGGAGTTGGAAGAGGCCACAAGGGTCATCTAGTCCAACCCCCTACAATGCAGGAATCTTTTTGCCCAACGTGGGGTTTGAACCCACAACCTTGGGGTTAAGAGTCCCATGCTGTACCGACTGAGCTATCAATGTTCCAAGGATCATTGGGTTATTGCAGATAAATGGCTATTGACACTTAATGCAAACCACACAAATGATACATATCAGGCACATTTGCATAAACCTATGTTTTCCTACATTTTCTAAAAAGTACGGGAGAAAAAGATAGGTTCACTGAGCAAGGAGGGGAAGCAAAAGCTGAGTAGGGGGGAGGTGCCTTGGCCTACCAAATGGAGCTTTTCAAGATATTGTTTATGAGGAGGGTTGATATTGGTCATCCTGTTTAAATTCTGATGGCTGGTCCCATTATTACTGTGTGGTAAGGTAAACCTTCATGCCTGTAGATGGCATCCCTGAAAATAAAATGGAGGCTTCAAATCGAAAGGCAAACTACAGAGATTCTGAGAACTACTAGAACATAAGGAAGCAGGATTAGTGCAATAAAGGGGAGGGGGAAACAGAAGCTCTTTGGAATCCCAGAGATTCCTATTGTCTGACGTCCAAACAGCTCACTTATCAATCACAACTCTGACGTCATTCATTGGCTAAAAACACTGACAGCAGGAGCAGCTAGATAGGCTCATTTCACAGATATCACTTGGAAGAGTACCTGCACATTTTGTTCCATAACTTTCTTCCTGGCTGCAATGTGTAGGTGTGCTGGCTCAGGGTATAAGGCCCCAGAGGTGCCAACGAATGCCTTCGATGGTGTCATGGAGCCCACTTTGACAACCCATATGCCCTCTAGAACAGTGTTTCCCAACCTTTTTTGGGCAAAGGCACACGGAGGTAGGCTGGTGTTCCGTGGGAGGGAGGCGGGGACTCGGGCGGCGAGAGGCGGGGCGCGGCGGCGAGCACACGCGGGGCGGCGAGCGAGCCCCCCCCCCACATCCCATCGCCACTCGCTCCAGTAGGCCGGCCGAAGCGAGCGGCGATGGGATGCGGGAGGGAGCCCGCCCGCCGCCCCGCGCGCGCCCGCCGCCGCCCTCCCGCCCCCCGCCGCCCGCCGCCCGCCTCCCTCCCACGGAACACAAGGCAACGTTCCGCGGCACACTCGTGTGCCGCGGAACACCGGTTGGGAAACACTGCTCTAGAAGACCAGTTCGGAGTTATCCACAAATACATGCTCCTGACTAAATCATAGCTGGTGAGTTGCAATCGTAGAGAATCACATCAGCAACAAATTATGGCAGCAGAAAGATATGGTTTGGGGTAACCAACCAAGTGTGGATTGTTGAGGCAGGGGAAGAGGCATTCATATCTGCCTCAGGCACAAAAACTGCCCTTGGTGTTGCCATGGGAATATATTGATAGCATAGCCCTGTATAACCCAGAGACAGTGTGGTGTGGCAGTTGGACTAGAGTCAGGAAGATGGAATCCAAACCTCCATTCAGCCCTGAGACTCACTGGGTGGCAAAGTCAGTCCTCATCTCTCAGCCTAACATGCTTCATAGGGTAGATGTGTGGGTGAAATTGGAGGGGGAACCTGTGGCCCTCCAGATATTGTAGACTCCAACTCCCATCAGCCCCAGCCAGTGTGGTCAAAGGTCAGGGATCTGCATTGGCTACCCCGGTCTATATTGTAAAGTATTAAGCCTGGTCTATATTATAAATTGAGGGATGTGGGTGGCACTGTGGGTAAAACCTCATATGGTCAGCAGTTTGAATCCCCGCGGCGGGGTGAGCTCCCATCGTTCGGTCCCAGCTCCTGCCCACCTAGCAGTTCGAAAGCACCCTTAAGTGCAAGTAGATAAATAGGGACCGCTTTATAGCGGGAAGGTAAACGGCGTTTCCGTGTGCTGCGCTGGTGCTGGCTCGCCAGCTGCAGCTTTGTCACGCTGGCCATGTGACCTGGAAGTGTCTTCGGACAGAGCCGGCTCACGGCCTCTAGAGCGAGATGAGCATGCAACCCTAGAGTCGGACACAACTGGCCCGTACGGGCAGGGGTACCTTTTACCTTATACTATAAATTGCTTTGAGGCTCCTTTCTTTTAGTATAAAGTGAGATGCAAATCTAATAAATAAAATCAAGGCAAAGTACTCACTCCTCAACACACATCCATCACTGCTACCCCAAGCAGTCAGATCTCTCAGACAAAGACCCACCATGAGAACTAGAATCTTTTAAGAATTTTAAGAGGAAGGGCAGTAGCTCAGTGGTATACCATCTTCTGCTTTGCAAGAGAAGGTCTCAAGTTCAGTGCCCACATCTCTAGGTAGGGCTGGGAGAGAGCCCTGCCAGAAACCTTGCAGAGCCACAGCCAGTCATTGTGGACCATATTGAACTTGATGGACCAAGTATAAGGCAGCTTCCGATATTTTATGTCCATTGAAACAACACTTGTGTAGGAAAGTCTCTTGACAGATTATTTCTCTGGTGGCGTTTCTGGCAATGACTTTGGACTTAGTAGGCTGGTGTGTTGCTTGTTCTCATCCCTGGTATTCTGAAAATGGAAAGAGCTGAAGGACAGAACTTAATAACAATAACAATAATATCAAAAATCCCTCTGCTCCTTGGGTCATTTACAGAGCTGAGGAGCCTCCCTATTTGTTTGAGAGCTGAGATCCAGCGTGGCTAATCCATGTCCTCGGGAAACTCTATTAAGAGAAGGTGGATGTTACCTCCCCATTGTGACAGATTTTTAATCTTGGAGGCCATGTGGTGCTGGAGGCCAGCTTGGGTGGTATCTGGACCCCTTGTCCTCCAAACAGCCTGAATTGCATTTTGCTAAAGCCGCATGGAGCAAGAATTCCAGCCAGGAGAGGGGAGCAAAGGAGAGAAATTGGAAATTGCATGCACTAGTTTGTGCCTGTGTAGCTCGGCTGACCTAAGCATCAGAGAAATCAAACCAGGGGGGGAAACGTGAGAAGGAAACAGCTGCAGTAGAAAATGCGTGAAAAGTAACAAGCCACATCAAACACCAATTTGGCATTTCATTTCATTTCTTGCAAATGGAAGAGATATAAAGATCCCTTTAATAAAAATTAAAATAATGAGCAATTTTTGCTGTGGTGTGATGTCTTGGGTCCCTCTTTTTATTCTTCCTTCCAGCTAATTCTCTAGATGTGCGACCCTAAACCCCAGCATTTTGGGTCTAAAAACCCCACTTATGGCAATAGGACTAAACTTCCGACTGGGGCTGTTGTGTGGTGAGAATGGTAGCAATCAGGGGTGGGATTCAAACTCAAGGAGAATATATAGTCCACCTATGGGTGACATGATGCTCCTATATCATAGCTAGCATCCAGGCCAAGAGGAGAGCTGTAACAAGCATACAACAAAATGTGTGAGGTGTTCTGGAGCAAGCTGCATTTGAGGATGTTATGTGAGCAGTGTTAGAAACTCAGATAATATAAGCTAGGTGCCAAATGCCACCTTAAATCTAGGTTGCAGTCACCACAACAGAATGTCTATTCATCAGGAGGTTTAACAAGATGACACTCAGGAAAGGTTGCCATACATCCGGAATTTCCCAGACAAAAATGTCTGGACGTATGGCAACCCATGCCGGCAGTGTCGTTTTTGCTGATTTTCCTTAAAAATAGCTCAACAACAATTATTATTTTTGGTGTGATTTTCCTAATAAAGCTCAACAACTTTGCCTCCCCATCAAAAATAGAACAGCTCAACAATTTTGCCCAAAAAAGCTGAACAACTGTCGTGTCTGGATTTTCACTGATTGAAATATGGCAACCCTACCCTCAGGGTCCCTTCCAATGCTACAATTCTATGATTCTATGATCTTAACTACATTACTTGACTGTAGCTTCCTCTTACGACAATTCACTTGTACCAGTATGCAAGAAGGAGAAACATGCACAGTGGAAATTAACTATGAATTAAGGCAGATGTTTTTAAAATGTGGTTGCCAACCTAATGCCCAGAAATCTCCATGTATTATTTTTATTTATTATGTTTCTTTTATAATAATAATAAAAAATAAAATATAGGTCACAATTAGACCTACACCAGCGACAAAACACGCCCAGCACCTAGCTAATTTCTAACACTGGATGTGAGATAGATAGATAGATAGATAGATAGATAGATAGATAGATAGATAGATAGATAGA
>JAXCMG010000005.1:2946330-2963819 GCA_034642415.1 Podarcis siculus | reverse complement strand
AGATAGATAGATAGATAGATAGATAGATAGATAGATAGATAGATAGACAACTATGACTGAAAGGATTTTTTTAAAGAATTGAACTGAGAGCACTTTTTCTAAACTTTTGTATTGTTTCCTACAACAAGGAAATAATGAGACCCCAAGATAATAATGACTAGGCTGTACCCCACCCCCACTTTAAAGTAACTAGGTCGGTCAGGCCTGGCCAGGCACACCCTGAATTTCATCCCAAGTGGTTTTGGGGTTGGAGGAGAAGGGAAAGAAGGAGAGCAGCAGAGAAGTCGTGCAAGCGTTCTTGAAATGGATGAGATATATTCAAGGATGCTCTTTTAGAAGTCCCTCTGAAATGAATAGGGTTTCGGGAAGAACATTATTGACTTCAGGGATTTCAGCTTGGCGCTCTGTGCATCAAACCTTCTGAGGATTAAGCGATGGTGATGACGTGATCTGAGCAATGTTTCTCCTCTGACCGATTTCTGCGCTAGAAATCCATTTCCACACATGAATTGCTGAGGAATTGCTCCATGCCTCCAGCTGCATTAACTCCCTCATAATCATTTGCAAATATTTCTTTGTCACTTTCTTTAAAACAAGGTGCAATGGGACCCAGATTCAGGAGGCAAACAAGCAAAGCAATGAGATTCCTTTCTGGGGATATGAAACCCAGGTGGCATTTTTTCCCCCTTTTTGAATGAAGGCGATATGGTGGCATGAAAGCCACACATACACACACAACCCACTGCAGGCAAAGTCCACTGTCAGCTTCCTGCCCGATCCCCTTACACATCTACTCAGAAGGAAGCCCCACTGTCTCCCAAGTACCGTATTTTTTGCTCTATAAGACTCACTTTTTCCCTCCTAAAAAGTAAGGGGAAATGTGTGTGCATCTTATGGAGCGAATGCAGGCTGTGCAGCTATCTCAGAAGCCAGAACAGCAAGAGGGATCGCTGCTTTCACTGCGCAGTGATCCCTCTTGCTGTTCTGGCTTCTGAGATTCGGAATATTTTTTTTCTTGTTTTCCTCCTCCAAAAACTAGGTGCGTCTTGTGGTCTGGTGTGTCTTATAGAGCAAAAAATACGGTACCTTGCTATGGGTTAGCTTTCCTCATCCCTTGAAGGTAGAATCCATTGTACTATACAGGACTTCATTTACACGTGGAAATGCAAATGAGCTGCATCCAGTAGCCCTGCAGTTTAACTCAAGTATTTGTGTGGGGCAGTGGGGGAGATGGACAACCCTGGCCCCTCTTCCCCCTCCTTCCGTTGACTTAGTATCAAAGGCTCTCCCCTCTATTAAAATCATCCCTCTTCCCAACGTCCATTCTGAAGGAAATCAGCCCTGAGTGCTCACTGGAAGGACAGATCCTGAAGCTGAGGCTCCAATACTTTGGCCACGTCATGAGAAGAGATGACTCCCTGGAAAAGATGCTGGGAAAGATGGAGGGCACAAGGAGAAGGGGGTGACAGAGGACGAGATGGTTGGACAGTGTTCTTGAAGCTACCAGCATGAGTTTGACCAAACTGCAGGAAGCAGTGGAAGACAGGAGTGCCTGGCATGCTCTGGTCCATGGGGTCATGAAGAATCGAACACGACTAAACGACTAAACAACAACAAATTCCCAATGGAGAGTTTTGCCTCCTCTCTGCAGCACCCAGAAGTTTGCAGATCTGCAAAGGACTCGTAGACGCCTCCTCTCACCCACATGCTTTGCCCCCACCCCAGTGGCCCCCTTCGCCCCAGTGGCAAGGCAGCTGCCCCCACAAGATTGGCAGGAGTGCATCATTAGGCCAATTGAGGCTACAGGAAAGCTGCATCCTGCATGTTGGAAATAGATGGGAGTTTGATGCTGAGAGGCAAAGAGGCGATGGGTCTCACAACACACTGGTGCATAAAAGCACACACAAATGCAGACACACACAGGAGAGAGAGGGGGGGGCTGACCATCACCACCCCAGTGCTTTTGCAATTACTTGCTTAAGAGAAACCTAAACGTATCGCATCTGTGTGATGATTTCTCAGGAAAACAGCACAACAAAAACTATTCTCTCCCTCCCCTGCGCCCCACACCATCCCTTAAATAATCTCTGGCGCACCCATTTTAAGCACCAATGGATTCTCCTTGATGTTTCACACACACACACACACACACACACATACACACATCCTGCAAGCAGATTCAAGGAAAGAAGCTTGTTTTCATCCAGCATTTCTGGGTACCAGCAAGAGATGCTCTCTATATCTGGTTATGTTGTGCTATTGGGTTTTTTTTGCTTTGTTTTGTTTCGTTTTTGGCTGGGGGGGGGAGGCAGTTCTTCTGAATCAATCAGCTGGCTGTTTCCTTAGAATTCAGAACGTTTTGGGACATCTAAGGAAGAAAGGAATAAATAAATAACAAAAGGCAACTGGCTTCCCCGCCCCCCCCCCCCCCCCCCCGCCGCCGCACAGCTTCCTGCTAAAGGAGAGAGAAATCCATCTTCTCTGTCCCCACTCTCGCAACATTTAATGACTCAGAGAGAAAACAAAAACTAAACTGAAACTGAAAGATTGCCTCTTCCTCTCAGCGTTATTCACGCAATAAAGTTTGCGTTTAATTTATTTATTTTTATGCTCGGGCTTGGGATGTTGGAGGATGATTGGGGAGGGGAAGGGACCCCCGCGATTTTTCATCATTTAAGGGGGTGGGTGCAAAGCGAAAAACTGTTCACAGTTAATAATATTAACCTGAGCAGAAGAATTAAAAAAAAAAGTCTGCAAAGTTTTTAAAGAGGAAGCCGTTTCCCTTGGAAGAATAGAATTTCACAACAAGAGGAAAAGAGGGTTTTTTATTTTCAAAAATGGGTTCTTTTAATTGGCATCGTTTTAGGAAGCGTTTGAGCTCTTTACGTTTGTGTGTTCGTGTGTGTGTGTGTGTGTGTGTTAAAAGACACATTTTATAAGATGGCATCCCACAGGGCTCAGGTATTCTTAAGTATTTAATTGTAAACACATCTTAGAAAAACGAAATACTTTGAAATCTAACACATCTAAATTCACCAGGTTTTTTTGGGTGTTGGTGGAATTGTAAACATCAAGGGCTGAGGCTCGCATTGTCTAAAGGGGGAGGGGGTATTTTTCTCGCCCCCTCCTCTTTTTAATGCAACAATTATGATCCTTCCCTGACTGGTTTCTGTTTGCGTTTTGGAGAAGGGGGCTGGGTGGGAAGTGATTTACTTCCAGTAACGCACGAGCGCTTTGGCCCATAAACTATTTTGATTTGATTCTTGCATTAATGGTTTTATAGTAGAATAATCACTGTGCTGACTGTAAGGGAGGAAAAATTATGCACCATCCTAGCCTCATTTTTTAAAAAAATAAAAATAAATGAATGAATGGAATGAACGGACGGAAGAAGGAACGAATGAAAAACGAGCGTAGTAAAAAAAAAAAAAAAACTGTGGCCAAACGCTCCTGCAATTAACTCCCGTCAGGGCATAGATGATACATTTCGGAGCGTGTCACCCAAAGCACACATTGCAGTGCTTTCCCAAACGGGGAGTCTCTCGTTTGCAAAAGCTAAGCTAAATATTTCACTGCACCAGACAGAACGTGCAGTGCCCCTGCCTCTTAAATTTCGATAGGAAGGATAATCTGCGCATCACAGGTGTTTGGTTTTCCTTAGAACCGGTTTCAGATCGAATCCACAGAATCTGATCAGAAGAGTGGGGAGCGGGGTGTTTTCTGGCTGAACAGAGCTTTGGGGCCCGAGTTCAAATCGCACCCAGCACACCGGCTGGTGACCTCGGCCCGGCAGCCCTCTTATCTCTCGGGCGTCGCCTACCTCGCAAGGTCGTTGTGTGAGGATTTTTGGATTTATTTTATTTTAAAGACGCAACTCTGAGCTCTCCGAAAGGAAAGGCAGATTGCCACCGACGCACCAGGAATTATTATGAACCATTTCGTTGATCTCTGTTTGGGAACGGCGGGAGGCAGCATTCGGTCCAAAATTAAGTACACTGCGGTCCATTTTATGTCGGGGGGGGGGCAGTTACAGTAGTGTGCTTAAGTCCTCCCACTTGAAATCTGTGGGCAACTGTGCAAGGAATCGGGGGGGGGGGTGAAAGGGCTTGAGCATCTCAGTTTTTGAAATACAGACACAAACATACAGAGACACAATTGGACTAGATAACTCTTGGGGTCCATTCTAACTCTGCACGATTCAGATGCAACCACCTGGCTGAGGTTAGACCTGTTCAGTATATAGCAGCTCCTACAGACGAACACTTTGGTCTGCATTTACAGGAACCAACCCAGATCGCTTTGCCTCCGGATTAGCTGCCCTGCCTCTCCATCACCATTCACACGAGCGCGCGCGTGCACACACGCTGGACCCTCTTCAGGCTAGAGCTGCGAGTCCAGATCCTCGTGCTCGCTTCTAAATGCCTGATATTCATCCCGTGGTAGGTTTTGGGGTTAACTAATACGGATCAGAGGAAGGCGTCTCTTGTGAACGGGACAGGTGTGGATATATCTGCGTGAGGACAGGAACGACTTCTGTTTAAGGGAGGATAAAAGTTGTGGGACAAAAGAACCCAGGAGCCGAGAGTATCGCTGAAACAATGCGGTCTTTAGACACGGGAAACATAACGGCGGGGGCAAATCGTCTTACATTCCCATTACGCACACAGACGCGTGTATACAAAACCCTCTTCAACATCGGAGGCTGGCTGTGTCGCTTACAAGACCATCAGTTTGTAGAAAGATCCAAACTCGTTTTCCTCCAAGCAAACAAAGGGGTGAACAGCTGCCAGCCCAACCGACCCCAAATCTTAAGAAACAGGAAGTGTGACTTAGAACATTCTCCCTTCTCCCTCCTTTAAATTGCCTTCGCTTATCACTTAACAGTCAGGATATTTGCTGAAATCTCGGTGTTTAAACTCCTGGCCTCCCCACCCCCCACCCCAAGACAAACCACACGACTTTTACTTTTTAAACATGAATGAACGAATCCAAAATATGTAGGACATAATCACATCCACAAACGATTAAGCTATGTTGAGCATCAGCATCAAAGATGCAAGCATTGCAGCTTAACTGCATTATGGACAGCAGTCATAGCTTTAGACAGCAGAGAATAGCTTTTCAGAGAGCTGGAACGGGTCTGACCCAAAGTCATTTGTGGAGTTTGCACAAACTAATTCCTTTTTTAATAATAATAATAATTATAATTATAATCCTGCTATCAACTTTGCTCAGATAGTTCTTACAGGGTTTTTCTCCTTTTAGTGCTATATGGTTTGACTCCAAACCACCAGGGGGGCAAATTCCTAGACCACAAGAAAGGATACATCTACCCCCCTCCCAAAACCCTGGGGACAAAATAAAATAAAATAATTACTGTCTGTTTCCAACCATACCGACTTTGCAGAACAACGCCAACATGTGGCAGGGTCAAATCCTGGCCCATGGATGAGTGGAATATGAAATGCCAACTGCACAAATCCTGAGACGAAACCAGCTGCAACCTGCTCGTTTTAAATTACTTCACACCTGCCTCCTCCATGGTAACTGAGTGGCTGCAACTTCAAAAAGGTGCATGTGCACTGTTAGCTAGCAAAGTGTGCTTGCTCAAAAGTAACTTCAGTTGAGTTCAATGGAATCTGCCCCTAAGTAAATGTGTTTATAAGATCACAGGCGGGGGGGGGGGCTGGGCGGAGAGGAAGCTATCCAGTCCTGAAATCTGAATATGCACACTTAAAACAAAACAAAACAAAAATCTACAAAATTAGGTAACCTCTGTAGGAGCCGGGTGCATCTAGAAGAAGCAGGAGGCAGAAAGCCAAGGAGATGTTGAGAGCTGTGAAGAGAGCCAACCTAAATTTCAATGCAAACAAAACTTCCCTCAGCAGTCCACTTTGTGGTGCTAAAAATTCGAAATATCTCCAAAAACCTACCTGCCCTTTGGAAGTCTTGCCTCCCTCAGTTCTGAAGAAGAAGAAGAGAGCCCTCTTTTTGAAAGCCCACCCCTTTAAAAGTTTCTGTGGTTGACTAGGACTCTCTCTCCTTAGCCGCTTTTTTTTAAAGAGCTAATTGATGAAATAAAGTTAAAGAGGAGGAGACAGACAGAGTTCTTCTTGTTTGGGGCCTGGGTGGAGGGGTGGTGGTGGAGGGAGCTAAAGATTCCAGTTGCTGCCCCCACAGCTTTGACCAGTCAGGGATTTCAGACCTAATTACCATTTTGTTTTTGTCCAGATTAAAAAGTAGGGGCCCCCTCCATTCAAATCATGGCCCTCTGTCCTTATTGTGAAGGACAGGCCTGCTCTGGGTCCCTTTTAGATTCTCCGCTATTAAGAATCCTTTCCTTTGTGGAGGTGTTTCCCATTCTCTCTGCCCACATTGTTGAGGGTCCTTCAGTCTCAGCTCTTCAAGAAAGTGTTTGCAAAATTATACCTTTCTGCCAGCAACTCCGAAAGGGAGCAGAGGGCTGTAGTTAGGAAAACATTATTGAGGCTTTAATTCAATTAAAAAATACTAGTATTTTTTTTTTTATTGGAAAAGAGAAATATATGAATGGGAGGGGCAGTGAATAACCAACACTCTTCTTAGTGTCTAGGGGCAAAAATATATTTTATTGCAAAATATCTATAGCCATTATCCATCTATTTACTGATATTGCCATTTATCTGTATGGCTATCTGGAAGGGGAAAAAAGTTTTAAAATGGTAGTTTCAGGTGGCATCTTTGCAATATCTAAATATTATATGGCAACGTAATATTGCACACAGACCTATGTGTAGATAAGTCCCCAATTCTTGTGTGTGTGTGTATGTTTGTGTTTGCATACAGAGACAGAGAAAAATGTATATTTCATTCACACAATGTAGTGCAGGCATACAAGCAAACAAATACATATAGGTTTGTGCAAATGTATTAACTTTTGCATATTATATGAACATGTAAATACTGGCACACATAAACATATCGTACACAGATATATGTAGACATATTCACTAGTGTAATACATATATATATATATCATGCATGTATTTATTTTATTTTAAAATGTTTATATGCTGTTCACATTATAAAATATCAGAGCGGTGAACAGGAGACCAAAATAAGTAAAATATTCAGGAGAAATAAAGCAGTTAAAATTGCAATACAACATCAAAAGGTGGTCAGCAGACAATAGTTTCTTTAAATTATTCAGAAAAGCACTGGATATATGAACACACATATATCTATCTATCTTCTCCGTGTGTGTCTATGTTTGTTTGCATTTACCTGTAATTCAGAGCCTTTTTTATATACCTTCTCAAAATCTACATGTATGAAGTCCACAAGCCATTGAGAAAATGGATATTAAACCTGCAGGAACTGCTGGGAGGGGGAATTCTGTATCATCCATTCATTCCTATCCTTTTCTTTTCAGTCCTAGTTTCTTAATCTGGCAAGGCCAAGGTTTGAGAGAAAGAGAGAGAGAGAGAGATTTATTGTAACCAATGAATTTGCAAAGTGTGTTGGGGGGGGGAGGCGGAGAGAGAACCCTCTGCTAAGGAAATAAGGCAGTATCTGACCCCTGCTCTATGGATGAGAGCTTTCTCGGGGACTCCTGCTGTGCTAAGATGGACCTTCAACATCAACTCTGAAATTGGTGTGATTTGCCTGGGAAAGTGGCAGCCATCGGCCAACTGGCCTTGACAAGACGAGGAGGGCAATGTATAGAAAGCATTTAATCACGGGTCACAAAAGCGTAGGGAGAAAACAGGCACATGGGCAGCTCCTGGGCTGCTGCTACTGCAGCAGCATCACTTCCTGTTTTCTGCTCCAGGAGGTGGTCCTTTGCAAGGAGGAGAAAAGAGAGTAGAGGTAGCCTGGCTGGGAAGGTGGGAGTTCATTGCCTCTCCCCCATTGCTTTCCTGGTGGAGAAAAAGGAGGAGGACACAAAGCGGACTGGGACCCAGAAGGAGGTTGCATCCTGACCTGTGGTTGATTAGACCAGTCACCATTTTTTAAGGTTTAGGGTTTAGGGTGTTTAAAGAGAAGAGAGAAGAATTGGGAGGAGGAAAGCAAAGGAGACACAAACAAATGTTCTTATGCAGAACAGGGAATTTCAGGGAGCTTTTCTCGTTCCTGACAAGCTCTTTCCTCTATACAGCTGTAAAATGAACAAAGGATATGTCCCTCTGTGTATCTGGTACCCCTAAAGAGAGAAGTCCCACCCTCTCAGCTGTTTTGCTCCTTTGTCTCTCCTCCCCTCCCCCTCCCCACCTTCCTGGTCTCCTCTTCCTTCCACACACACACACACACATCCATTGAATTCGGGATTGGAACCCCCTTGGGGCAGAGTTCTTTTTGGTACGCTTAGCTTGCTTCGTAAAGCTGAGTGTGCTGATGACTCTGTTTTAAATCATAGATTGCAGCGCTAGTATGTGAACTCAAGAAAATTAACAACAACAATAGCAGCAGCAACAAACAAACAGTAAAAACATGGCTCCCGTCTTGCAGGCTGCAGTTAAAGGTGAGTTTTGGATCTGATAGGACTGAATAGTCCATAAATAGATATGAAATGTGGAATATGTATGCCTGCTTCTTTCCCCTGCCCCAACATTTGTCAAGTTGGACTTTGAAATCATTCTCTTTGATCTAGGAAATATTCACAGGACTGAATTGGTAGAAGGAGTCCTATAAACCGCATGAGGCTTTTTTTTTTTTTCAGTTCTGCAAATCATATTCAGCCACATCTTTCCCCCTTCTTGACAAGTCTTCAGAATCACATTCACACCCTCGGAAAAACTCTGACAAACTTTGACTGGCGCAAGATAATCGGCTTAATCCATATTTCACAATTTGTCATTTGCAGATTCTCGGCTAGGCATGAAGGCGGGCTCACTCACAAGTCGCCGTTTGAATCCTGAAGCAAGCCACGCAGGAAGCACATGCAAGATACAGAGATTTACAAATTATGGATTCGCAATCAACTAAGAACCGAGTCCGGGAATGACAAGGAGACAGCTGGTTCTACGAATTGGTGAAATAAATGCTGTCAGCAAAGTCCTCCCTCTTCCCCTCCCCGCAAGTAGAACTCAAGCCGTTGTGCGTCCTTTGAAGATAGGGAGAATCCATCATATTTGGGGTTATGTTGAGATGTTGTGATCGTAAGCCTGAATAAGTCATTTCCTAAGGAGAAAGTGGCTGAATGCAGATGTTCGTGTACCAAGTGTTAACTTATATAGCATACACACTTGCTGAGGGAGAGCATGTCATCGGGTGCATGTAACCAGAGGCAGTTTTAGGGCAACACAACTGGTTGGGTTGCACTGGGCGCCACACTGCAAGGGGCACATCAACAATGCTGTAGAACAAAGTGTGAGAGGCAGTGGGCACCGAATTTTAGCATCACTCAGGGTGCCGCTGAAATTTGAGAGCCCTAAGTCCATCACTGGATGCGGGTGGCGCTGTGGGTTAAACCACAGAGCCTAGGACTTGCCGATCAGAACGTCAGAGGTTCGAATCCCCATGATGGGGTGAGCTCCCATTGCTTGGTCCCTGCTCTGCCAACCTAGTTCGAAAGCACTAAGTGCAAGTAGATAAATAGGTACCACTCCAGTGGGAAGGTAAACGGCGTTTCCGTGCACTGTTCTGTTTCACCAGAAGCGGCTTAGTCATGCTGGCCACATGTACGCTGGCTCCCTCAGCCAATAAAGCGAGATGAGCGCCACAACCCCAGAGTCGGTCACAACTGGACCTAATGGTCAGGGGTCCCTTTACCCTTTACCTTTACCTTTAAGTCCATCACTGATGCAACCATTTGGCAAGCTTCTGTCCTGCCAAACAGTGCAGAGAACTCCCCTACATCTCTACACCATTCCAAAAGTATATATTATGTTTTTGTTGTCCTGGTAGAACATCTGCTTTTCATGCAGAAGGCTATCAGGTTCAATCTTCTCCATTTTCAGGTAGAGCTGGGCTGGAGATGTACCCAGTCTGAGCTTGAGGAACTGAATGACTGGCTCAGCATAAGACAGGTTCCTATGATGCTCTCTCACTCTCTGGAGAGACAGCGTGGTGTAGTGGTTAGAGTGTAGGGCTAAGGCTTGGGAGAGCAGGGTTCGAATCCTCACTCCGCCATGGAGTTCACTGGGTGACCTCACTCTCAGCATAACCTACCTCACAGGCCTGTTGTGAGGATAAAGTGGAAAGAAGGGGAGTTGTGTACATCAATCTGAGCTCCTTGGACAAATGTTGGGGTATGGAATCATAGAGTTGTAAGGGACCCTGAGGATCATCTAGTCCAACCCCTTGCAATGCAGCTGTCCCATATGGGGATCAAACCTGCAGCCTTGGCATTACCAGCACCACGCTCTAACCAACTGAGCCATCCAGGCCATGTAATAAATAAGGAAGATAAATGTCAGACCATTATGATCTCTGAAAGTGGCTCATGTTAGTTTTGGTTTGATTTTTCTATTTTAAAAAATGATCACAGGTCTATCAGGGGGAGGTGTGATGTGGCAGCTAGACTGGTGACTGAGAGTGGCCGTCAAGAACACATAACACAGGTCTTGAAAGACCTACACTGGCTCCCAGCACATTTCTGAGCACAATTCAAAGTGTGGTGCTGACCTTTAAAGCCCTAAATGGCCTCCGTCCAGTATACCTGAAGGAGCGTCTCCACCCCCATCATTCTGCCCGGACACTGAGGTCCAGTGCCGAGGGCCTTCTGGCAGTTCCCTCGCTGCAAGAAGCCAAGTTACAGGGAACCAGGCAGAGGGCCTTCTCGGTGGTGGCACCCACTCTGTGGAATGCCCTCCCATCAGATGTCAAAGAAATAAACAACTATCTGACATTTAGAAGACGTCTGATGGCAGCCCTGTTAGGGAAGTTTTTAATGACTGATGTTTTAATGTATTTTTAATCTTTTGTTGGAAGCTGCCCAGAATGGCTGGGAAAACCCAGACAGATGGGTGGGGTATGAATAATAAATGATGATGATGATGATGAAACTCACCTCATCCAGTGCTTTCATCAGGAGTAGCTAACCTGTGCCCCCGCAGATGTTATTGGCTTGCAGCACCTAAAATCCAGCTGAACAAGACTTCATTTGAGGTGGTGACCACAACTGAACACAGTATTCCAAGTGTGGACACCCCACAAATTTTGTATGACAGCATTATGACGTTGAAAGTTTTATTTCTGATACCATTCCTAGTGATATCTAACATGGCATTTGCCTTTTTCCCAACCGCTGTGCACTGGGTCGACCTGTTACTGAGCTACCTACTTTTGGTTCTATACAAAGGTAATATAAAGTGAACATTCCATCAATGAAAGGATTTCTCTTTCTGCAATGGAATATTCTCCCCCACTCAAAATGGTTGCCACCTGTATATAAAACACTGCTACACACTGAAACATGGAAGTTAGGCTGCCTCCACATGCAATGATCAAAAGAGGGGACTGTCATTGCGAACGGCAGCCCAGTGCTACAGCCTCTCTCTTTCCTCTGCACATAAGAACATGAGAATAGTCCAATGGCCCATCTAGTCCACCATCCCATTCTCACAGTGGCCAGGCAGATGTCTGTGGGAAACCAGGGGGCAGACAGTGACCACAAGAGCCCTCTCCCTCCCTGTGGTTTCCAGCAACTGGTATGTGGAAACATTATGACCTCCAGCTGTGGAGCTGCAACATAGACATCCTGGCTAGTAGCCATTGATAGCCCCCTCAACCATGAATTGTGGGAATGTCCAGGGTGGCAGGAGAGGATATATTGTTTATTGATATCCTTCCTAACTTGTGCTAGCAAGTTCCTTTACTTAGCAGAGTTACATTCCCCCTTTTTCACATGCACAGCAGATAGTTGGTTGCAAGCTCGTGTGAGCCTCTCACTTACGTTCCTGGTAAGTTCCCTTGAATCCCTCTTGAAAGAATAAAGACGCCACAATCTTATTCAAAGTCAATAAAAGACGTTTACTCACATCAGTTCACAGTTGGATTCCTGAAGGCAGACTTAGTTACAAATAGGTACATGTGGATCTACCCCATATGGGGGAGCAGTCCTAGCTAGAAGCTGCTCAAATGAAGAAGGAAGTCAAAAAGAGAAGGAGTGCTGCATGACTCGTCCTTTGGTTACCTAGACAGGTAAGGTCGTGCCCACCTTCTATCACGTGCAAAAGGAAGGATGCTCCAGCCAGGAGGAACAGGAAGTTTTCGACTGGCTGGACCAAACATTCCCTCGCATGTCTTCTCTAGCATTTCAAGGAATGTTGTACTTGACTGCCTCTCATGGATCACACCCCACATGATAGAAGCTTATGAAATTATGTCTGCATGGAGAAAGCAGATAGAAACAAAGTTTTTTTCCCTCTTTCCAAACACTACAGCTCACGGGCATCGAATGAATCTGGGTGTTGGAAAATTTAGGACAGTTAAAAGAAAATATTTCTTCTTGCAGCGCATAGTCAAACTATGGTACGGCCCAGGAGGCAGAGATGGCCACCTACCTGGATGGCTTTAAAAGAGGACAAATTCATGTGGGATGTGATACATAAGAAGCAGTCAATTACAACATTCCTTGTTTTCCTAGAATGGACATGCAGGGGAATGTTTGGTCCAGCAAGTCGAGAACTTCCTGTTTCCTCCTGGGCTGGAACATCCTTCCTTTGCATGTGACTAGAGGTGGGTGTGACCTTACCTGTCCAGGTAACACAAAAGGACAGGACACACAGCACTCTCTCTCTCTCTCTCTCTCTCTCTCTCTCTCTCTTTGACTCCATTCATCATTGGAGCAACTTTTTAGCTAGAAATGCTCTGTTGCTTTCAGCCAACAGAGGACACTGGGATTATCTCCATATGGGATAGATGCACATGTATATATCCTTAACTAAGTCTGCCTTCAGGGATCCAACTGTGAACTGATGATGTGAGTAAACTTCTTTCATTGACTTTAAATAAGATTGTGGCATGTTTATTCTTTTAAGAGGGCTATAAGGGAACTTACCAGGAACCTGATAGTGAGAGGCTTACACAAGCCTGCAACCAGCTATCTGCTGTGCATGTAAAAGGGGAATGTAAACTCTGCTAAGTAAAGGAACTTGCCAATGCAAGTTAGGTAGGATATTGATTAACAATATATCCTCTCTTGACTCCCTGCACATTCCCACACTTTGGGGCCAGGATACCTGAAAGACTGCCTCACCTCTTATATGTGCAACTGATCTCTGTGTTCTTCAGGAAAGGACCTGCGGCAGATGAATTCTATCAGGAGGTGTGTTCTGCACAACGTAGGAACCAGGCCCTCTGTTTTGTGGCACCTACCTTTTGGAATATCCCCCCACCCTACCTCGAATATAAGACTGGCGCTATCTCAGCAGTTTCTTCAGCACCTGCTAAAGACCTTCCTCTTCTACAAGCCTTTTAAAGCAAAGATCTTTCCCAGCTTGCCTCCATTTTCAGACATTTCCAGACATTTCATTTGTTTTATTGCTTGTGTGTTTGCTGTCCTGGGCTGCTTTAGTGGGATAGAAATGTAGTAATAACAAAGCCCTGTAAAGCTGGCACCAGCCACATGCCCACTAATTTAACCTTAGGTAAAGGTAAAGGGACCCCTGACCATTAGGTCCAGCCATGGACGACTGTGGGGTTGCGGTGCTCATCTCGCTTTATTGGCTGAGGGAGCCGGTGTACTAGCTTCCAGGTCATGTGGCCAGCATGACTAAGCTGCTTCTGGCGAACCAGAGCAGCACAAGGAAACACCGTTTACCTTCCCGCCGGAGCGGTACCTATTTATCTACTTGCACTTTGACGTGCTTTTGAACTGCTAGGTTGGCAGGAGCAGGGACCGAGCAATGGGAGCTCACCCTGTTGCAGGGAGTCGAACCGCCGACCTTCTGATCTGCAAGCCCTTGGCTCTGTGGTTTAGATGGAAGTAAAACATGGAGCAGAGCCACCCCTGATGATTCAAGAGGCAAGAAAGGTCTTGCAAGAACAGGATACATTGAATTCCAGGTGGGGTGGGGTGGAGGGTTCTGCTAAGTAAACATGCATGAATTGGGCTGAATAAGCAAGCATTATATCAGGCTTTAGATTCAATCTATTTATTTGTTTGTCTGTTTTTTTATCACACCTTTCTTCCCATAAGACTTCAAGGCGAACAACAAATGAAAACCGAATGAAAATAAATACAGGAGCAGAGGAACTTGAAATAGTAATAACATGCTACCCAGGCATACAATTTTAACATACAATTTCATTTTACTATGCATATTTTAAACAAACGCTGATCAATTCACGATCAGCTTTTTAGGTTTAATCGCTTTTAATCTTTGCTTTTATCAATATTTTAAAATATACTCTGCAAGCCACTTAATGGCTATGGATGACTAAGTGGCCTGAAAATCCCATTCAATGAAAATAATAATCCAAAGGTGCTCCATAAAATAATCAAAACAGCTTCTGGCAGGACTGAATGATTTAACCAAAAAGGCTTTGGAATGTGATGAAAGGCCATTCAAGAGGACAGTAACCTGGACTTACTTTGGGAGCAAGCTCCAAATCTCACCCCTGTAGCATCTGCAGCATGACAGAAGAAGAAGAAGAAGAAGAAGAAGAAGAAGAAGAAGAAGAAGAAGAGAGGAGGAGGAGTTTGGATTTGATATCCCACTTTATCACTACCCTATGGAAGTGAGAGCTGGACCATAAAGAAGACTGATCACCAAAGAATTGATGCTTTTGAATTATGGTGCTGGAGGAGACTCTTGAGAGTCCCATGGACTGCAAGAAGATCAAACCTATCCATTCTGAAGGAAATCAGCCCTGAGTGCTCACTGGAAGGACAGATCCTGAAGCTGAGGCTCCAATACTTTGGCCACCTCATGAGAAGAGAAGACTCCCTGGAAAAGACCCTGATGTTGGGAAAGATGGAGGGCACAAGGAGAAGGGGATGACAGAGGATGAGATGGTTGGACAGTGTTCGCGAAGCTACCAACATGAGTTTGACCAAACTGCAGGAGGCAGTGGAAGACAGGAGTGCCTGGTGTGCTCTGGTCCATGGGGTCATGAAGAGTCAGACACGACTAAACGACTAAACAACAACAACAAAGGAGTCTCAAAGCGACTAACATTCTCCTTTCCCTTCCTCCCCCACAACAAACACTCTGTGAGGTGAGTGAGGCTGAGAGACTTCAGAGAACTGTGACTAGCCCAAGGTCACCCAGCAGCTGCATGTAGAAGAGCGGGGATGCAAACCCAGTTCACCAGATTACGAGTCCACTGCTCTTAACCGCTACACCCCACTTGTATGTACCTTTTTGAGCTGCTTGAGCCAATCAGAGGACATGCAGACCAATCCAAGTCACCTCAAAGGGGCATTTTGTTTCTGGAGCCAAGGTCTAGTGGGCATTGGAACTTAAGAAGCACCCTGCTGGACCAGACCAAAGTCCCATTTAATCCTGCATCCTGCCCTCACATTTGCTGGCCAGATGCCTGTGGGAAGTCTGTAAGCAGGAACTGATTGCAGTGAGATACAGAGAGAGAGAGAGAGAGAGAGAGAGAGAGAGAGAGAGAGAGAGAGAGATTTTGCATGAAATCCTGCGGAAAGGCATCAGCAGTTCAGATTTGCCTACAAAGTAAATGCACAAAGTACATAAATGCATCAGTACTGATTATCTTCACACAGGACTCTTTTCCACTCGTAACACTGCAAAGATGTGTTTAGCAGCAAATAAGGCCTATGCACAACCGCAACACGTTCCACAATCTCCATCACGCTTCTGTGTGTTTCTCTGTTTTGAAAAGCCCAGCCTGGGCTCCTCTGCGCTGCAGATTTATTGCACAGTTTTGTCATTTATTTCCACAGGGCACTGTGGGAATTAACGCTGCGAGGGAAGGTTACTGGTCTCAGACAGGAAAATTGTCGCAGTTCACTAAACTACAATTCCCAGGATCCCTTGCAGGAAGCCAGGACTGTTAAGGTGACATAAAAGAGAGGCAATCAAAATCTTGGCATGCCATATGTATGGAAACTGCAATAACTAGCCTGGAATGGTTTACTATGCTGCAAAATGTGCAGCTGTTTGAGAGTTAGATTTTAGATCTAAAGGAAATCTATTGCTGTTATTAATGCTGCAGATTCAAAATTTAGCAAAATACCGTGTGTCCAACTGGCAAAGGGTTTTTGTGTTTATTAGCAGCCATTTCTGATACTTTGAATCACTATGAGCTTGTATTATTCATTGTTTGATGAATTTTGCTGGGGCTTTTCGCCCTATTTATATGAAACTGTGTTTTTGACATCATTATAGAGGTTGTGGCATTTGTTAATTTTTGATGTTAAGGTTATTGTTGTGAGCCACTCTGAGCTCAGCATTGTTGCTGGGAAAGTGGAATGCAAGTATTAATTCCAGTCAAACAGGTTTTGTTCTGGTAAAGGTGATTCTGAAAGGCAACTTCATAGGCCTGGCAATCAGAAATACCATATTTTTCGCTCTATAAGATGCACCAGACCATAAGACACACCTAGTTTTTGGAGGAGGAAAACAAGAAAAAAAATATTCTGAATCTCAGAAGCCAGAACAAGAGGGATCGCTGCACAGAGAAAGCAGAGATCCCTCTTGCTGTTCTGGCTTCTGGGATAGCTGTGCAGCCTGCATTCGCTCCATAAGATGCACACACATTTCCCCTTACTTTTTAGGAGGGGAAAAGTGAGTCTTATAGAGCGAAAAATACTGTACTTTGTCTTGTCTCTCTCTTCCCCCTTTGCATGAAAAAGGGTCAAAGGAATGTAAGAAAAATCGATAGACAGTGAAAACCTCACCTTTGTTATATGAAACTATCATATACTAAGCCGGGCAGTTATTAATTTATCATTATTTATTATTATATCCCTAGCTCGCAGGACCAGTGGCCAGGGATGATGGGAACTGTGGTTCAAAAACAGCTGGAGACCCAATTTTGGGAAACCCTGGTCTAGTTCAATGTTGTCCACACTGACTGACAGCAGCTTTCCAGGTTTTCAGGCCAGGCTGTTTCCTAGCCCTACCTGGTGATGCCAGGAGGTCAACCCTGAGACCTTCTTCATGCCCAGCAGGTGTTCCACCACTGAGCTACATTCTCCCAAACAGCGTTTTCTGGCCTTGTTAGTCTGTACTTTATCCCACCTCCCAAACTGCAATTCCCAGCATCCTTTAAAATAACTACAGTCCCCATGATTACTGGGGTAAGCTTATGTGCTTTAAATGTTTGATATGGGCATGGCTTGCCTTATGTCTTTCTTTTCCTCCCTCCCTGTGGTACCTGCCCGCCTCCAAATCAAACCAAAGTTAAGTATTTTTTACAAATTCCAGTCTCTCTTCCCTCCAACTCCCCAGTAAAAAAAATGTGACTTGAAAATATGTCTTAATAATTGGCCCAGTCATACTATTACGCTGTAAGCTCCTTGAGGCAGAGACCTCTCTTCTTCTTCTTCTTCTTCTTCTTCTTCTTCTTCTTCTTCTTCTTCTTCTTCTTCT